>JAVSCE010000621.1:0-23011 GCA_032199065.1 Smutsia gigantea
TCCCACCTCCGAAGGGTCTATAGCACGAAGTTCATAGCCGGTTGTGCTCCGCCCCCGGCCCCGCCCTCATGTAGCCCCGCCCTCCGCTGGCTCCTCCCACTAGCCCTGCCCCGCGCCTCTCTGGCTCAGCGAGGCTGGAAGCTCATGGTGTAGGTGCGAGGGATGGTGGCAAAGCCCACACATTTGGGCGAGACGTCGATGTCCTGGGGCGACTGCGGGGACTTGAAGCGGAAGTTCTGCATGATGGTGGTGAGGAAGAGAAAGAGCTCCATTCTGGCCAGGCCTTCTCCGAAACAGTTCCGCTTTCCTGAAGAGACAGGGTGGGAGGGGCGGCCGAGGCCTGTAATCCCTGCACCTCGCCCCCCACCGACCCCCAGCTGCAGCCCCCCAGGGAGAAGGGCTGGGATAGGGCGGCTTGAGAGACTTTCATGGAGGTCTCTCCCCCTGTGAGCCTCAGTTTCCCTTGTCTGGGGATGGGAGTGAGCCGCACCATCAGGCTGGGGCGATGGGAACTTTAAATGACCCTTTCCTCAAATACACACTCAAACATGGCTGCCGTGCTAGGAATCTGAGGGATCTAAGTGACTCAGCTCTGGGTCCTGATTTCCCCTCTCTGAAAGCAGACCAGCGTCCCTTCCCTCTTGTCTGGGCCCAAGTACTTGGTAGTTATGTGGACTGCAGCTGGTTGGCTCCAGGGTAGATTGTAAGAGGGACTTCCAGGCTGGAGGGGCCTGCGATGAAGGAGGCCCCTGCTGGTTCGGGGGTGGCTTGGCAGCAGGCAGTGGTCTCTTACCGATGGAGAAGGGCATGAAAGCATCACTCTTCTTAAACTGCCCCTTCTCATCCAGGAAGTGCTGGGGCTTGAATTCTTGGGGGTTGGAGAAGAACTTGGGGTCTCTCAGCACGGAGCCCAGCATAGGGTACACCTCGGTGCCCTGGTGGGGAAGAGGTGAGGGGTTGATAAGGAGGAGAGGTGTTGGGTGTGCTGACAGCACACGGGGTAGGGCTGGAGGGGGAATTCTGTGCCCTAGGTGAGGAGAAAGGGGGCGCATGGGAGTGGGGTCCTCTGAGGGAGAGTCTTAGGGGGCTATGAGATGGATGTCCCTACACAGGAAGTTTGGCAGCATGGGGTTCGTGTCCCCTGAGAAGGGGAGTCTGAGGAACATGGGCTCTGTGTCTCTAGGGACAGAAGGGCTGGGGGACAGGCAGTTCATGTCTCCCAAGGAGTGGGTTCAGGGCTGATGGTGTTCATGTCCCCTGAGACAGGATGTTTGGGACACATGGGGTTCATGTCCCTCCAGGCAGGATGACTGGGGGACGTGAGGTCCATGACCCTGGGGCAGGAGACGAGGAGAAATGATGTTAATGTCTCTTGAGACAGGGAGCTTTGCAAATTGGGGTTGATATTCCCTGAGGCAAGAGGTCTGGGGGAGATTCAGGAACAGGAGTCTCTGAGTGGGAAGGTGGAGGGGGCAGGTGTTTGGGGAAGCGTTTGAGGGAGGGGTCCAGGGCTGGTAAGTTTCCAAGGGGAGAGGGATGCTGGGTCACAGCAAGTGGGCTGGAGGTCCCTCTGGGCAGGTCAGCACCCCACCTTGGGGAGGAGAAAGTCTCGAAACTTGGTGTCCTTGGTGACTCTCCGAGCCAGGCCCATGGGGAGCATGTCTGCGAATCTTTGGATCTCGTGGATCACGGCCTCTGTGTAGGGCATCTTGGCCCGGTCCTCGAATTTGGCCTGACGGTTCTTGCCAATGACCCGGTCAATCTCCTCATGGACTTTGGCTAGGGGAGGAGGAAAAACGTGTTTAGGCATCTAGGGGTCTCAGGGCACGGATGGTAGTCCAAGTGTGTACAACTGGATTATGACATGCATGACATCTATGTGTGACGTGGATGTGGACCATTCAACACAGACGTTGGCCATGAGCATTGTGGGTGCAGGTCCTGCCAGAATCATGGGGGAGGCGTCTTGGGGGAGGATCGTGAGCAGGCTGCGGGCACTCAGTGGGCTCCGCACAGGAGCTGTTTACCAAGCACTTCAGGTATCTTCAATATTTTAAAGGCTAGTAAAACTGGGTGTCAGAATATCACATAGTCTCTGGATAGCAGGGCGTGTCTGAGGGTACGGGAATCCGGGGCAGGTGAGCACACTGCAGAAGGCCCAGGAAATTAGAGGCCTTATGGCCTCCATTCCCTGTCTCTCCGACCTTACCCTCCACATCTGGGTGCTTCATGAGCAGCAAGAAGCCATATCGCAGGGTTGTGCTGACGGTCTCTGTGCCGGCAAAGAAAAGGTTCAGTGTGGTGAGTACCAGGTTCTTCAGGTTGAACTCTGCATTGGAATTCTTCCCCTCCTGCAGGGAGAGAGGGTGTCAGGCTGAGCCTCCTCTCCTCAGGGCTGTCAGGGGAAGGTTTCTGTTGACCCAGATCTCTTAGACATAGACTGCCTTGGACAGAGGGAGCCTCCTTCTGCCAGGCCCGGCTGTGACTTTTCAGTGGTAGAAATATTAAGAAAGAGAGGGAAGGAGAGACACAGTGAGTGACTAAGAGGGACAGGGATAGCATGATAGAAGGAGGCAGAGAGAATAAAGAATTTTAAGCTACAGCACCCTGTTCCTTCACTAGAAGTCTTGACGCTTGCTATGGAGAAATCCTTCCCTGGATCCATTCATGTGGAACTTAGACTCTGTAAAGCCCCATCTCCTTTCCTCACAGAAGGAACACTGACATCCAGAGGGTGGGGACCCTCCCACAGTAAACGCAGGTCACCTGTCTGCACAGGTGTATCTGATAGCGAGGAAATGAAAGGTCAGAGAGCACGGCAGCTACAAGCACCAGCCTCAGAGTCCGAGAGAGCTGGGTTTGAGCTGGGCTCCCTGCCTCCTCACTGTGTGACCTCGGCCAGGCCACTGAGACTCTCTGGGCCTCAGTCTGCTCACCTGTACAACTGGGGTCCTAACAGGGCCTCCTGCAAGAGCTGTGAGTGTGCAATAGGTGAATACGGTAAGGCACTGAAGGAGCGCCCGGTGCCGGGTAGTGTACACAAGCGCTGCGCTTATGACTCCCACGCACAAGCCCCGCCCAGCGGGAGGGCTCAGGAGATGCAACAGTGATGGTTAGTTACATTGGGGTTCTGCAGGTAGTTATGGTGTGTGTGGGGAGGGGGTAATTTGAATAGACCCCTGCTGTTCTGCACCCACGCCTGATTTCCATCTGCCTGGTTTGAGACATATGGGCCCTGGCTGCTGGGTGTACCTCCTGCATGCGGATGAGGAAGGAGTCGATGAAGTGCCGCGGGGAGTTGGGGTCCAGCGTGCGCTGGTTCTGCTCCACCTTCTTGGTTACAAAGTCCTCGAGCCCGAGCAGGTCCTTGAATGCCTGGTGCTGTGGTCCTGGCAGGTAGTTCATCACCGAGTGGAACATTTCGTAGAGCTGAGGGTGGGAGAGAGGAGGGAAGGAAGGGCAGTTTCAGTGGGCAGGACCTGGTGGGAGTGGGACCTGCCTCAGGGCAAGGAAGACACTGAGTTACATTCAGGCGCCTGTCAGGTGTTTAGGTATTTAGATGAGGCTAGGTGGGGATAGATACCTAAGTTTCCCCAAGAGGTAAGTGTGAGGGTCCCTGTCCGAGAATTTAGGTGAGATAGATTGGGACACATACCACAGTTTGCAATGGTAGACGAGGCTGGATGGGAGCCGCACACGGAGGTGTCCGGGTACTTGTGTGAGGCTGGGTACAGTGACACCCGCCCAGGTGTTGATCTACTCACGTTCGACTGAAATGGGGGCATCACGTCTCTAGGTGTTTAGACATTGAGGTGGGCTCACCTGGAGACTACTGTCCCGATAGTTAGGGGATGTGGATCGAGGGCATCTGTACAGGTTCAGGACCTAATGTGGGGCTGGTTTGCAGGGGCTCAAGTGTTCGGGTGTTCTGATATTCACATGGGTGATAGGGTCACCTCTGTCGGTGTTTGGGCTGGGTTGGGAGACAAGTCCTGGGTGTTTAGGGAACCATCTATCCAGGTGTTAACGGGTTTAGGGGTCTTGGTTGTGGTACCTATCCAGATGTTGACATCGTTAAGTGTGCTGGGTACTGGGCACTTATCTGTATATTCCAGTGGGCTGGTTTGGGGCACTGTGTGCTATCGGTGACTGTGGTGGGCTGCATTTAGCAGCCCAAGGTTTTCAGGAGGTGGACTGAGGTGGTCACTTGTCTGGGAGTTAAGAAACTCAGATGGAAAGATGGAATATCTTATCAGGGAGTACATGTGAGATCTTAAGGTAGGTTAGGATGGGAGCACCTACCCAGGTGAGAGGGTTGCTGGGCTGAGGACATCTCTTGCCCACAGAATCTCTTTTGTTTGTTTGTTTTTCTTTCTTTCTTTTTTCTCTGTCTACATCTTCTTGGGTTGGGGGAGCATCTGTTGATACCCAGGAGGTGTCCTTGGAGACCGGATATTGGGCACCTGTGTGGGGTCCGGTGCATCCGTTCAGTTCCCCAAGACTAGGGGCTGGTTTGGGGGGGGCCCGTTACGAGCGGGCTGGGGTTTGGGGCGTCTATCTCCGTGTGGGGAAGCAGCTGGCAGCTGTGCCAGGGGCGGGGCAGAGCCAGGCTGCGTCGTGTTACCTGCCCAGTGGATGTGGCAGTGAACTGAAAGCTTCCCAGCATCATACGCAGCAGCGACAGGAACTCTTTGTCCTCATAGTCAAAGCGGTCCCCGAACACAATAGAACTGATGACATTGGAGACAGTTCGGCTCAGGAAGAAGGTGGGATCGATGAAGGCGCCTGGGGAGGGGAGGGCCGGCGGAGAGGCAGCGATTTGGGGGAGCGTCAGTCGGTGGTCATGTGCCAGTGTGAGAATTCGCGGTGCGGGGGACGCAGGACGCGATGAGCCCCAGAGCCCCGAGCCGGGAGCCCGACCCCCACCCACAAACCCGTCCCTTCCGGGGCCAGAACGCGGTCCGCCTCTGCTGTTTCCCTCCTGGTGCCGCACAGCCCGGGGTCTCCGGCTCACCGCGCGTGCCCCGGAGGGCTTCGACGAGGAAGCCCGCCTCCTCCTGGATGCGCTCCTCGATGCCGCGCTTGCCCACGCCGAAGTCGCGCAGCGTGGTGATGGAGAAGCGCCGGAGCTGTTTAGCGCGCTCCCAACTACTGAACACCACACCTGGGGAGGGAGAGTAAGATGGGGAGAGCCCCAGAGGGACGGGGACAGAGGGGGAGGAAGTGGGCCGAGAGGGAGAGGCTGGAGAAAGGTGAGTCACTGTGTGGGGATGGACAGAAGGTGGAACAAGGTCTCTGCCACAGCCCGGAGTGTGCAGGGCTCAGGAGAGGATGGCTGGGCAAAGGGCCATCAAACCTCCCTGACCATAACCCCCACACCCTCCACCCCAATTCCCCTCACCATAGCCTTTGAAGAGCCAGTCAAACGTTGCCTGCTCGCCTCTCCCACTGAATTCCTCAGCCTGGTCCACCAGCGCCTCCTTCACAGCCTCGTGTCCACACAGCACCACAATCCGCCGGGGCCCCAGGTGGACGGTGAACACCGGACCGTAGCGCTCGCTGATCTGATGTTGGGTGGGTTGTGTGGTTACAGGGAGCAGCCCCTGCTGGGCACTGGCCTGTGCCCTGTTCTCCGGTACTGGATGCATTTTCCCCAGGTATGACAGTCAAGGGACAGGACACCCCAGGAGCTGGTCTGTCCTGGCAAGGACCCTGCTGCTGAGCCTTCAGAACTCCCCCGTCCTAAGACTCTGGTCCACCCAAGTCCCCGCCACACTGAGCAGGCCCTGGCCCCCGCAGTGCACCCGTCTCCCTGCCTCCTGACACCTTCATGAGCGAGTTGTACATCTGCTCTGTGTTCAGCTGCAGGTAGTTCCCGATGAAGGGCAGTGGGGTGGGCCCGGGAGGCAGCTTCCCCCAGACCTTCCTCTGCCGCCAGACAGACATCAAGACCAGTACAGTCAGGCAGGCAAGCAAAGCCACCAGAAGTAGCCCCGAGGCCAGCATGGTGACACTGAGGGTGGCAGTGAGGTGGCGATGGCTGGGATGGTTTGCCTTTATACCACCTGGGAGAGGACGGACTTTGGTCCTGATTATATAACTGTCTCATTTCGCTTCTGACTACACCCCCAGCCATTCTCCCTGCCTAGCTGGGACACAGCGAGCATTGAAGGAGGAGGGGACACCAGGGCAGATTAACAAGGAATGGTCCCAAGACTGTATCTGTGGCCCCTCAGGAGAGGCCACCCGAGTGCTGTGGACGTGCAGGCGGCAGTTGGCAAATTCCAGAACTGAGTATTTTAGAGGATTTGCAGGTGGGAGTCTCTGAACTTTGTACTGGGGTCTCACAGTGAGAAGGAACCCAAACGTTGTGTATTTGGGAGTCTTGAGAAAGAAGAATCCGAAGGTCTAACTTTATGTGTCTGGAATGATACAGGACATGGATTTGGGGGTCTTTACTGAGGAGAGATGCAGGGGTCAGGGCCTCAGGAGGGGAGAGTGCAGGGAATGGGTCTGAGGGTCTGGGGTGAGGAAGGCCCCTGGGCTGTGAGTGTGGGTCCCTGGGAGGAGAAGCATGTGGAGACTCATGAGTCAGCACATGACCCCAGGTGTTGACATGATTTTGTTTGGACACAGTGCCGCCTCTTGATGCCCAGAACCTCTTTTAAACTTCACAGCAAGGTCGGGATTCATGTCACGGAACTGCCTGTCTCTGGTTGGGAAAGGGGTGGAAGTCCAGAGTCACATTTGAAAGGAACTTTCTACAGAACAGGACAAGCATCAAGGGTCTCAGTTGGCTGAGGGACTGTGCAAGACTTGGAAATAGTAATGACAACCCCCAGTATGGTATCAGAAATCCCAGCTGTGTCAAGAATCATCATTTGCAGAAAGCGCCACTGGTTTCCTACCCCGATTGTTAGGAGAACTTGCTATGGTGATTGTACCATTTTGTTCATTATTGTTATCATTAATATTTCCCATTTATATATGCATACTGAGGAGAGAATACAGAGAGTGGTAGGAGGTACACAGGACTCCTGTCTGTCCTGCTCTGTACCTGTATTCCCACTTTCTGGGTGGGTTTCCCCACCAGCGGAAAGGGAGCATTTGGGAAGACAAAGTCATAATTGAGGGCACGTGAAGTTCCCTTGGCGTGATTCCTGGCTTGTCAGGGCTGCTGTTAGCGGGCACAGGGAATGATAGCAGGAGAGATGTGAGTAAACTCCAGTGCTGGCAAAGAGATGGGCTCTGGAATGCTGACAGGGGAGCAGAGAAAGGTGAGTGGCCCCTGCTCTCCTCCTTCCTTGGTCAATCTTGGAAGGTTGTATTTTTCTAGGAATGTGTCCATTTCTTCTAGGTTGTCCAATTTATTGGCATATAATTTTTCATAGTATTCTCCAATAATTCTTGTGTTTCTGTCATATCCATTGTGACTGTTTCTTCTTTGTTTCTGATTCTGTTTATTTGTATGCTCCCTGTTTTTTTTCTTGATAAGTCTGCCTGGGGGTTTATATATTTTGCTTATCTTCTCAAAGAAGCAGCTCTTGGTTACATTAATTTTTTCTATTGTTTTCTTCTTCTCTATATTATTTATTCCTGCTCTGATCTTTACTATGTGCCTCTTCTTCTAACTTGGGGTTGCACTTGTTCCTTTTTGCAATTTCTTTGTCAATTTAAACTTATTATTTGTAATTGTTCTTCTTCCTTGAAGTAAGCCTGAATTGCTATGTACTTTATGTAAGAATGGCTTTTGCAGCATCCCTCAAATATTGGACTGCTGGATTTTTGTTTTCTTTTGTCTGTTTGTATTGCTTGATTTCTGTTTTAGTTTGTTCATTGATCCACTTGTTATTTAGAAGCATGTTTAGCCTCCACGTGTTTGTGGGCTCTTTTGTTTTCTTTGTGTAACTTTTTTCTGGTTTCACAACATTTGTGGTCTGAGAAGCTGCTGGATACAATTTCAACCTTTCTTAATTTATTGAGGCTCTTTTTGTGGCCTAGCATGTGATCTATTCTGGAGAACATTCCATGTATGCTTGAGAAAAATGTGTATCTTGCTGCTTTGGGGTGGAGTGTTTTGTAGCTGTCTCTTGAGTCCATCTGATCAAATGAATTGTTCAGTGCCTCTGTTTTTAATTTTCTGTCTGGTTGATCTGTCTGTTGATGTGAGTGGTGTATTATAGTCTTCTACAATGAATGTGCTATAATCTATTTCCCCCTTTAATTCTGTTAGTATTTGTTTTACATATGAGGTGCCCCTGTGCTGGATGCATAGATATTTATAATGGTTATATCATCTTGTTGCACTGACCTCTTTATCATTATGGAACGTCCTTCTTTGACTCTTGCTACTTTCTTTGTTTTGAAATCTATTTGTCTGATATAAGTACTGCTACTCCTTTTTTCTCCTTATTCTTTGCATGAAATATCTTCTTCCATCCCTTCACTTTTAGTCCATGTATATCTTTGGGTCTGAATTGAGTCTCCTATAGGCAGCATATGGATGAGTCTTGTTTCCTTATCCATTCTACCATGATATGTCTTTTGATTGGTACACTCAGTCCATTTACATTTAAGGTAATTACTGATAGGTTGTACTTATTGCCATTTTACTAACTGTTTTCTGTTTGTTTTTATAGGTCTTCTCTGTTCCTTTCTTACTCTCTTACACTCTTCTCTTGTTATTTGATGGTTTCCTTAAGTGTTGTGGTTGGGTTTCTCTTTTTTAATTTTTTGTGTATCTATGATAAGCTTTAGATTTGTGGCTACCAAAGGTTCAGGGATAGCTCTTGACTATACAACAGTCTGTATTAAGTTGCTGGTTGCTGTATTTCAAACACAGTCTAAAAGTACTCTCTTTCTTCTTCCTCCTCCACACTTTATGTGTTAGATGTCATAATCTGCACTTTCTGTGTGTCCCTTGATTAATTTTGTGTATAGTTGGTTTTGCTACTTTTGTTTTAATTTCATTCTGGCTTGGTAATTAATTCACCTCCTACCTTTACTGTGGGTTAATTTTCCCTGGTTCCTATTAGCTTTAGGAAGATTTCCATCTACAGCAGTCCCTTTAACATATCCAGTAATGCTGGATTAGTTGTCATAAATTCTCTGAGCCTTTGTTTATCTGGAAATTGTTTAAACCCCGCTTCAAATTTGAATGGCAGTCTTCCTGGGTAGAGAGTTCATGGTTGAAGGTCCTTCTGTTTCAGTACATTAAATATTTCACGCCACTCCCTTCTGGCCTGTAAAGTTTCTGCTGAGAAGTCTGCTGATAGCCTGATGGGGTTTCCCTTTTAAGTAATCTTTTTTCTCTCTCTGACTGCTTTCAATAGTCTCTCCTTATCCTTAATCTTTACCATTTTAATTATTACATGTCTTGGTGTTGTCTTCCTGGGGTTCCTTTTATTAGGGGCTCTCTGTGCTTTCCCGACCTGAGTGTCTATTTCCTTCCCCAGACAAGGGGAATTTTTCAACAATTATTTCCTCAAAGCAACTTTCGGTCTTCTTGTCTCTCTCTTCTCCTTCTGGCACTCCTATTACATGAATACTGTTTCATTTGCCCCAGTCACACAGCTCTCTTATCATTCTTTCATTCCTACAGATCCTTTTTTCTCTGTTCCTCAGCTTTGCTGTGTTCCTGATCTCTAATTTCCATCTCATTGATTGTCTCTTCTACTTGTAGCAATACATCACGCATTCCCTCCATTGTATGTTTCATTTCATTTACTGTACTCTTCAGCTCTCATATCTCTTTGTTGAAGTCCTCCCTGAGATCTTTAATATATTTCTGCAGATCAGTGAGCATATTTATGACTTTTACTTTGAAATCTTTATCAAGGAGATTGGTGATCTCCATTTCATTTAGCCCTATTTCTGGTGTCTTATCCTGTAGTTTTGTTTGGAATATATTCCCCCTTCTCCTCATTTTGTCAGGTTTTCTGTGTTTCTTCTTTTGCATTAGATGGATCTGCTATGCTTCCTGGTCTAGAGAGTAATGGCTTTATGAAGAAGGTGTCCTGTGGTGCCCAGAAGCTCAGGACTCTTTCCTCTCCAGTGCCTGGTTCTCCTCTGCTGTGGGGCCCCAGTTGCTGTTTGTGGGCAGTGGGCATGGTCGCCTTTCCGTCAGCCAACAGTGGTTTATCTCTGTCTGCTGAGGCCAGTGGTTTGCCTCAGCCAGTCCTTTGTGATCAGGGCAGTGGCTTCTGCTGGGATCATTGTGGGCGGAGCCCTTGGGATGGGCGTGGCTACTGGGTTAACGGGGTGGGCGGGACAGTTGTACTGAGAGTTGCACACTGGCAGGGTGCACTGGCTTCAGGCAGTGGCAAGTTGCCAACCCGTGGAGCATGCCGGCTCTCGGCAGTGGTGGCGAGCTGCGCGATGGAAGAGCATGCAGACCCATGGGGTCAGTGGGTCATGAGGTGGAAGGGCACGCTGGGTTTGCAGAGGTGGCACGATGTGCATGGTGGGAGGGCGCACTGACATGCGCATGACTGGTGGTAGCTCGTTGCACGGTGGGAGGCTGCACTGGTGGTGGAGACAGCTAATCACACCGCTTTGGCTTGCAGCTGCTACACCCATTCCCGCTAATCACCAGAACCCAGTGCAGTGTGGACTCGTGTTCCCGGAGCAGATCCCCAGCGCCAGATGAGCAGAGTTCCTGTGCTCCTATCCCCACCCTGCTCCATTTCTCATCCTCCCGCCTGTGGGCTGGAATGGGGGAAGAGCTTGGGTCCCTCTTAGTCCGGGGAGAGGAAATCCCGGGGAAAAATACCTCTAAAAACTGAAATCAGTCACAGGGAGAAATAAAGTTGAAAATCCATTTATTGCTTACAAAACTGCAGTACGGCCCATTTCTCTCTCCTGCTCCAGCAGCAGCAAAACCAGCCCTCCCCTCACCTCTCAGGTACAGATAAGCCCTCCGTTGCCCAGGTAATTATCCATTGAAATGGAGATGACCTTCTCTCCATCCCTGAAGATATGCAAACGCACTAAAGCCATACTCCTTTCCACCTCTGAATGCCTATTGATATGCAGATGTACTAAAGCCAGGCAAGAGATTCTGGAAATGTTACAATTTTACCCACAGGCCACCCCTCCAGAAATCTCGCCTTACAATTTACTCGTTCCCCCTCTTCTGACATATCTAGTAACATACAATAGCAACAGCAATAAAATCTTGATAATCCTCAAGCCAGAGGATTCAGCCTATGCAGATTGGGTAATGTACTTTACAGCACAATCTCTCACTAAGCATAAAATATGTTTCTACACTTGTTTACTCATTCCTAACAACCATGCTATATTGATCACAAAAATTTTACCAAAGATTAGACAAAGTCAAGCCTCTCTTTAAGCAATTTTTCTTGACAACAACACAATCATGTTAATTCTCAAGGCAGAGGATTCAGCTAGGTTCAGTCCCATGCAGATTAAGTCCAAAGCTCGTCCATTCCAGCCATCATGTGGCAGCTGTAGCCAGGGGCACATCCAGGACCTGAGGAGCGTAGAAGCAAATAACCATGATTGTGGGGGCCCACTTTCCTGTTATTCCAGGAATACACAGAAGGCCAGCTTCCAGGCCTTTCCCCCAAGGTGCCAGAAGAGCCAGCCATCGCCGGTCCATGTGTTTGAAATGTCCAGGGCCATGTCCATTTTACTACTAATTGCTGCACCCATCCTTGCAACGCATGTCCAATAAAGTGGGTGCCTTGATCGCTCTCAATCACTGGCGACTGGCCATAGGCTGCAAAGAGATGCTCTAGGCCCCTCTTGGTGGTTTGCTGATCTGCACAACGTGCAGGGCACTCCTTCTGGGCTCAGCTGACTTCTTCAAAGGTCAATGGCAAGCCCCACTGACAGGCTCACATTGTCTGTTGCCCCGCATGCAACAAATGCTGCTGTAGCCACTGGGCCACATCAGAGGCAGGCTTTCCTTCTAGCGCACCTGGGCCAATGTGTCTGCTTCACTATTCCCTGGGGATGCCAAAGGCAAATGGCCAGTCACATGATATACGGTAGGTGTCTGTGCCACACCACCACATGGCCTTTGGGTCCAGTCTCTCACCCACCCTGCAATGGGACAGGTGGTTATTACCTTGGTTGGAGCTGTTCCGGCGATGGGTTCCATAGCCAGCAGGGTGTGGTACACAGCAGCCAGTTGCTTCTCTATCAAGGTGACCCGGACCTCTGCTCCTTTCCATAGTCGTGTCCAGGCTCCGGCCGGCAGCAGGAGCAGCAGCAGTGGCAGAAGCAGCAGCCTTGGGCTCAGGCCACAGGCTGGGGTTGGCGTGGCCAGCAGCGGTGGTGGTGCCTCCATGACCACACGAGTGTAGATACATGTCCCTCCATGCGAGCACCACTTCTCTCTGTCATTTCTTGGGGCGGCCCTCCCAAAGGTCACACCCATTATAACAGATTTTGGGTTCAGAGGCACCCTGCTGACAGCCGCCAGGTGTTAGTCCGGGGAGAGAAAATCCTGGGGCAAAATACCTCTAAAAACCGAAAGCAGTCAAAGGGAGAAATAAAGTTTAAAACCTCTTTATTGCTCACAAACTGCAGAATGGGCCCTTCTCTCTTTCCTGCTCTAGCAGAAGCAAAACCGGCCCTCCCCTCACCTCTCAGGTACAGATAAGCCCTCCTTGCCCAGGTAATTACCCATTGATATGGAGATGACCTTCTCTCCATCCCTGAGGAATGATAAAAGCACTAAAGCCATACTTCTTTCCACCTCTGAATGCCTACTGATATGGAGATACACTAAAGCCAGGTGAGATATTCTGGAAATATTACAAGTTTACCCACAGTCCCATTCAGTCAAGTCTCTGCCACTTTACACTTTTCTGTGTGGTCTTTTCTTCTTCCCCAGGTGTAGGTGGTCTGTTCTGCAGTCTTCAGGTCGTTGTCAGGTTTAATTGTATTTGCTGTAGTTGCTTCCTTGGTGTATGTGTGGAAGGTTTCCATCTTGCCTTCCTGCTCCGCCGTCTTGATCCTCTCCAATCTGCAGGAATTCATTTTGCTATGAGTTTCTGAAGGTGAGACTCCCTTTAAAGGATCTAGGATTTCCTGTAAATCAGAACAGGGCTGGGAATCACCTACTTACCCTCAAATAATTCAGCACGTGTTCCCTTAGAATCGGCATCTTTGAGCAGCGCACACTCTGAGCACTCCTACACATCAGACTTAGAACTTCGTGTTTCTTTCATTAAATGCTACACAGAGCCCATCCCTCTAAATTAACTTGCCACTCTTAAAGGGCCAGTGGTTGAGATTTAATGAGAGGATATCTGTTCATGAACCCTGTAAGTTTCATGACAGACTCTGACTCACAAGTTCCTCAATTTTCATCATCTAATTCCATTATCTGCCAAATTATTTCATCTTTTGAGTGTTACTGTTTTAAATTTTGATTTCCTAGGGTTCATTGCTAGTATATAGAAAAAAATTTTCTTGTTACTTAAATGATCATGTTAAACTCAATTATTAGAGTGGTTTTTTTTTGTAGACTTTTTGGGATGCTATTTGCTGTTGTATTTGTGAGAAGAATATGTGCATGTATGTGTGGGGGGTGTGTAACTCTAGGGACTCTGGGTGTGGAGCTGAGAGTGGTGGAAAATGAGCTACCCAGAAACATCACTCTCATCCTCCCATCCATGCAGCCTCAATAGTCCTTAAAGCTCTTCAGCCCTGGGCTAAGTATTGGCCTTCACAAAATTCCCGTGAGGAAGGAGGCAGGTGAGAAACTGAGGCCAGACAGAGGCTCAAGAAGGCCCAAGGAGTGAGCGGCAGGGCCCGGGCCAGAACCCAGGGCTCCTGTTCCCGTCTCCATCCCAACACTGTCTCTTTGCTGGGTTGGGTAGTTGGCGCTTCCAGAGCTCCAAAGCTGAGAGTGTCCTGACTGGACAGGTGTGATCCAGACATTGGTGGCCAGAATGAGACTTCTCTCAACACCCATGGCAATGCCGTGATGGAGTCCTGCATCCTCCTTCCCAGATGAAAGTTTGAGGATATGGGGATTCCTCCTTGTTCTCTCTTCCCTCTGCTCTCCCTCCAGGCAGGGAAAACACCTGCTAGCCACTCCATCTTCCCATGGAGACAAGCCTCAGTGGCAGAACGCAGCTGGCCCCAGCCCCTCCACGCCTCCCTTGACTTTCTCAGAGGGGACATGCAGCTTGGAGAACAGATGTTTGCAACTGGAGGGGCTGGGAATGCAGTCCCCAAAGATGCGTGCAGGGGGCCCTCTGATGCAAAAATTCTCAGCGAGAGAGTTGCAAGCATCAGTGTTTCAAATGCTCTGAGTTTAAGGTTCTGGGAATCTGAGATTCTGAGATTCTGAACTCTGGACTCTGCGGTTCCAAGATTCGACAGTTTTGTTACTGCACAATTCCAAGATTCCCTGAGTCAAGTGTTCCAGGTGCCTGTTGAAGGGTCATGCACACAGAAGCATGAGGTTTGACTCTGACACTGGATGTGAAATCATATGTGTGTAATAGTAAAGAGGGTGACCCTACGGGTAAATGCTTATCCCCCCCTTCCAGAGCAGAGAGCAGCCAATTCATGGAACCCATGTTACCAAATATTGGAAATTGAGAAATTTGTGAATCAGAGCCTGTCGTGAAACTTGGAGGGTTCACGGAGCAGATAGCCTCTCTCAATCTCAATCACCAGTCCTTCCAGAGAGGCAAGTTTTGGAGGGGTGAGGTCTGTGTAGCATTTGATTTGACAAAGACCTAAGTCTGATGTGTAGGAGTGTTCGTAGTGCGCACTGGTCAAAGATGCCCCTTTGCAGGGCAGAGCATGCGCTGACCTATTTGAGGGTAAGTAGGTGATTCCCAGACCCTTAGCTGAGATTTACAGCAGATGGCAGATCCAATAAAGGAAGCCTCAGCTTCAGAAACTCAGAGCAAAATGAGTTCATGCACACGTCGGGAGGCATCACTGCTCATCATACACCTGCACACACACAAGCACACGTACGTGGCTGTGCCGTGACCACAGTTCTCCTGGCATTTTCTGAAAGTGTTTTTCTCTCCCACCCGTTTCATTAAGATGTTTGACTCTGATCAGAGTGGCCCTCTCTGCTGGTGGTGGTGGGAGGCACAAGTATGCCCACGCATCCAAAGTGTGCATGAGTGTGCACAAGTGTGTAGGGACGCCAGGTCAGCTGCCTGCGAGGGCTCTAGAAAAAATCCCTTGATAGAGCTGTTCACCTTGCATACTAATATACTGACTTTGTGTATTTCACTTGAGGCTGGGGTGCATTCTCTAAGGACCTGGGGCTAGTATAGCCATCCCCCGCGGTTCTGTGTTCGCCTGCTTGCTAAGAGCTCTTGGGTCCCGTGGGACCTCCGCTAGAGACTTAAACGTGCTGAACCTCAGCTCTTTCACCTGCAAAAGGGGTCCGAACGCTGTTCCCCATTCCATAGGTTTGTAAGAATTCGGTGAGGTGAGTGTTTAATGCTTTTAGCATAGAGCTGACACAGAAAACTTCCTCAAAAAATAGCTGTTATTTCTTCTTGTTCACAGTATAGTGACTTTCCTTCCTCACATCCCACCTCCGAAGGGTCTATAGCACGAAGTTCATAGCCGGTTGTGCTCCGCCCCCGGCCCCGCCCTCATGTAGCCCCGCCCTCCGCTGGCTCCTCCCACTAGCCCTGCCCCGCGCCTCTCTGGCTCAGCGAGGCTGGAAGCTCATGGTGTAGGTGCGAGGGATGGTGGCAAAGCCCACACATTTGGGCGAGACGTCGATGTCCTGGGGCGACTGCGGGGACTTGAAGCGGAAGTTCTGCATGATGGTGGTGAGGAAGAGAAAGAGCTCCATTCTGGCCAGGCCTTCTCCGAAACAGTTCCGCTTTCCTGAAGAGACAGGGTGGGAGGGGCGGCCGAGGCCTGTAATCCCTGCACCTCGCCCCCCACCGACCCCCAGCTGCAGCCCCCCAGGGAGAAGGGCTGGGATAGGGCGGCTTGAGAGACTTTCATGGAGGTCTCTCCCCCTGTGAGCCTCAGTTTCCCTTGTCTGGGGATGGGAGTGAGCCGCACCATCAGGCTGGGGCGATGGGAACTTTAAATGACCCTTTCCTCAAATACACACTCAAACATGGCTGCCGTGCTAGGAATCTGAGGGATCTAAGTGACTCAGCTCTGGGTCCTGATTTCCCCTCTCTGAAAGCAGACCAGCGTCCCTTCCCTCTTGTCTGGGCCCAAGTACTTGGTAGTTATGTGGACTGCAGCTGGTTGGCTCCAGGGTAGATTGTAAGAGGGACTTCCAGGCTGGAGGGGCCTGCGATGAAGGAGGCCCCTGCTGGTTCGGGGGTGGCTTGGCAGCAGGCAGTGGTCTCTTACCGATGGAGAAGGGCATGAAAGCATCACTCTTCTTAAACTGCCCCTTCTCATCCAGGAAGTGCTGGGGCTTGAATTCTTGGGGGTTGGAGAAGAACTTGGGGTCTCTCAGCACGGAGCCCAGCATAGGGTACACCTCGGTGCCCTGGTGGGGAAGAGGTGAGGGGTTGATAAGGAGGAGAGGTGTTGGGTGTGCTGACAGCACACGGGGTAGGGCTGGAGGGGGAATTCTGTGCCCTAGGTGAGGAGAAAGGGGGCGCATGGGAGTGGGGTCCTCTGAGGGAGGTCTTAGGGGGCTATGAGATGGATGTCCCTACACAGGAAGTTTGGCAGCATGGGGTTCGTGTCCCCTGAGAAGGGGAGTCTGAGGAACATGGGCTCTGTGTCTCTAGGGACAGAAGGGCTGGGGGACAGGCAGTTCATGTCTCCCAAGGAGTGGGTTCAGGGCTGATGGTGTTCATGTCCCCTGAGACAGGATGTTTGGGACACATGGGGTTCATGTCCCTCCAGGCAGGATGACTGGGGGACGTGAGGTCCATGACCCTGGGGCAGGAGACGAGGAGAAATGATGTTAATGTCTCTTGAGACAGGGAGCTTTGCAAATTGGGGTTGATATTCCCTGAGGCAAGAGGTCTGGGGGAGATTCAGGAACAGGAGTCTCTGAGTGGGAAGGTGGAGGGGGCAGGTGTTTGGGGAAGCGTTTGAGGGAGGGGTCCAGGGCTGGAAAGTTTCCAAGGGGAGAGGGATGCTGGGTCACAGCAAGTGGGCTGGAGGTCCCTCTGGGCAGGTCAGCACCCCACCTTGGGGAGGAGAAAGTCTCGAAACTTGGTGTCCTTGGTGACTCTCCGAGCCAGGCCCATGGGGAGCATGTCTGCGAATCTTTGGATCTCGTGGATCACGGCCTCTGTGTAGGGCATCTTGGCCCGGTCCTCGAATTTGGCCTGACGGTTCTTGCCAATGACCCGGTCAATCTCCTCATGGACTTTGGCTAGGGGAGGAGGAAAAACGTGTTTAGGCATCTAGGGGTCTCAGGGCACGGATGGTAGTCCAAGTGTGTACAACTGGATTATGACATGCATGACATCTATGTGTGACGTGGATGTGGACCATTCAACACAGACGTTGGCCATGAGCATTGTGGGTGCAGGTCCTGCCAGAATCATGGGGGAGGCGTCTTGGGGGAGGATCGTGAGCAGGCTGCGGGCACTCAGTGGGCTCCGCACAGGAGCTGTTTACCAAGCACTTCAGGTATCTTCAATATTTTAAAGGCTAGTAAAACTGGGTGTCAGAATATCACATAGTCTCTGGATAGCAGGGCGTGTCTAAGGGTACGGGAATCCGGGGCAGGTGAGCACACTGCAGAAGGCCCAGGAAATTAGAGGCCTTATGGCCTCCATTCCCTGTCTCTCCGACCTTACCCTCCACATCTGGGTGCTTCATGAGCAGCAAGAAGCCATATCGCAGGGTTGTGCTGACGGTCTCTGTGCCGGCAAAGAAAAGGTTCAGTGTGGTGAGTACCAGGTTCTTCAGGTTGAACTCTGCATTGGAATTCTTCCCCTCCTGCAGGGAGAGAGGGTGTCAGGCTGAGCCTCCTCTCCTCAGGGCTGTCAGGGGAAGGTTTCTGTTGACCCAGATCTCTTAGACATAGACTGCCTTGGACAGAGGGAGCCTCCTTCTGCCAGGCCCGGCTGTGACTTTTCAGTGGTAGAAATATTAAGAAAGAGAGGGAAGGAGAGACACAGTGAGTGACTAAGAGGGACAGGGATAGCATGATAGAAGGAGGCAGAGAGAATAAAGAATTTTAAGCTACAGCACCCTGTTCCTTCACTAGAAGTCTTGACGCTTGCTATGGAGAAATCCTTCCCTGGATCCATTCATGTGGAACTTAGACTCTGTAAAGCCCCATCTCCTTTCCTCACAGAAGGAACACTGACATCCAGAGGGTGGGGACCCTCCCACAGTAAACGCAGGTCACCTGTCTGCACAGGTGTATCTGATAGCGAGGAAATGAAAGGTCAGAGAGCACGGCAGCTACAAGCACCAGCCTCAGAGTCCGAGAGAGCTGGGTTTGAGCTGGGCTCCCTGCCTCCTCACTGTGTGACCTCGGCCAGGCCACTGAGACTCTCTGGGCCTCAGTCTGCTCACCTGTACAACTGGGGTCCTAACAGGGCCTCCTGCAAGAGCTGTGAGTGTGCAATAGGTGAATACGGTAAGGCACTGAAGGAGCGCCCGGTGCCGGGTAGTGTACACAAGCGCTGCGCTTATGACTCCCACGCACAAGCCCCGCCCAGCGGGAGGGCTCAGGAGATGCAACAGTGATGGTTAGTTACACTGGGGTTCTGCAGGTAGTTATGGTGTGTGTGGGGAGGGGGTAATTTGAATAGACCCCTGCTGTTCTGCACCCACGCCTGATTTCCATCTGCCTGGTTTGAGACATATGGGCCCTGGCTGCTGGGTGTACCTCCTGCATGCGGATGAGGAAGGAGTCGATGAAGTGCCGCGGGGAGTTGGGGTCCAGCGTGCGCTGGTTCTGCTCCACCTTCTTGGTTACAAAGTCCTCGAGCCCGAGCAGGTCCTTGAATGCCTGGTGCTGTGGTCCTGGCAGGTAGTTCATGACAGAGTAGAACATGTCGTAGAGCTGAGGGTGGGAGAGAGGAGGGAAGGAAGGGCAGTTTCAGTGGGCAGGACCTGGTGGGAGTGGGACCTGTCTCAGGGCAAGGAAGACACTGAGTTACATACAGGCGCCTGTCAGGTGTTTAGGTATTTAGATGAGGCTAGGTGGGGATAGATACCTAAGTTTCCCCAAGAGGTAAGTGTGAGGGCCCCTGTCCGAGAATTTAGGTGAGATAGATTGGGACACATATCACAGTTTCCAATGGTAGATGAGGCTGGATGGGAGCCGCACATGGAGGTGTCCGGGTACTTGTGTGAGGCTGGGTACAGTGACACCCGCCCAGGTGTTGATCTACTCACGTTCGACTGAAATGGGGGCATCACGTCTCTAGGTGTTTAGACATTGAGGTGGGCTCACCTGGAGACTACTGTCCCGATAGTTAGGGGATGTGGATCGAGGGCATCTGTACAGGTTCAGGACCTAATGTGGGGCTGGTGTGCAGGGGCTCAAGTGTTCGGGTGTTCTGATATTCACATGGGTGATAGGGTCACCTCTGTCGGTGTTTGGGCTGGGTTGGGAGACACGTCCTGGCTGTTTGGGGAACCATCTGTCCAGGTGGGGGGTCTTGGTTGTGGTACCTGTCCAGATGTTGAGATCGTTAAGCATGCTGGGTAGTGGGCACTTATCTGGATATTCCAGTGGGCTGGTTTGGGGCACTGTGTGCTATCAGTGATCGTGGTGGGCTGCACTTAGCAGCACAAGGTTCCCAGAAGGTGGACTGAGGTGGTCACTTGTCTGGGAGTTAAGAAACTCAGATGGAAAGATGGAATATCTTAACGGAGTACCTGTGAGATCTTAAGGTATGTTAGGATGGGAGCACCTGCCCAGGTGCGAGGGGTGCTGGGCTGAGCACATGTCTCTTGCCCATAGGCTCTCATTTTTTTGTTTTTGTTTTCTCTCTCTGTTCATCTTCTTTGGTTGGGGGAGCGTCTGCTGATACCCAGGGTGTCCTTGGAGACCAGATATTGGTCACCTGTGTGGGGTCCAGTGAATCCATTCAGTTCCCCAAGACTGGGGGCTGGTTTGGAAGGGACCCCATTAGGAGGGGGCTGGGGTTTGGGGCGCCTATCTCCGTGTGGGGAAGCAGCTGGCAGCTATGCCAGGGGCGGGGCAGAGCCAGGCTGCGTCGGGTTACCTGCCCTGTGGATGTGGCAGTGAACTGAAAGCTTCCCAGCATCATACGCAGCAGCGACAGGAACTCTTTGTCCTCATAGTCAAAGCGGTCCCCGAACACAATAGAACTGATGACATTGGAGACAGTTCGGCTCAGGAAGAAGGTGGGATCGATGAAGGCGCCTGGGGAGGGGAGGGCCGGGGAGAGGCAGCGATTTGCGGGAGCGTCAGTCGGTGGTCATGTGCCAGTGTGAGAATTCGCGGTGCGGGGGACGCAGGACGTGATGAGCCCAGAGCCCCGAGCCGGGAGCCCGACCCCCACCCACAAACCCGTCCCTTCCGGGGCCAGAACGCGGTCCGCCTCTGCTGTTTCCCTCCTGGTGCCGCACAGCCCGGGGTCTCCGGCTCACCGCGCGTGCCCCGGAGGGCTTCGACGAGGAAGCCCGCCTCCTCCTGGATGCGCTCCTCGATGCCGCGCTTGCCCACGCCGAAGTCGCGCAGCGTGGTGATGGAGAAGCGCCGGAGCTGTTTGGCGCGCTCCCCGTTGCTGAAAGCCACACCTGGGAGGGAGAGTAAGATGGGGAGAGCCCAGAGGGACGGGGGCAGAGGGGGAGGAAGTGGGCCGAGAGGGGGAGGCTGGAGAAAGTGGGTGTAGTGGAAGGCAGAGGGGGAGACAGGCACATACCAGAGCCAGAAATACTGAAGGAGATAAAACTGACTTCGGAAAAAGTAATCGGAAAGAGGCAGGGCATGCACAGGGAAACAGAAACACAGAGACGCTGAGGGAGACAGAGATCGAGGTGGAAAGAAGGGAAAGTGAGCTATGTGCAGATATGGAAATGGAATTGAAAATGTGAAGGATTCTAAAACTGAGATGGCATGGATTGAAAAATAGGGAGAGAGAACACAGAGGTTGTGAAGATTAGAGACGGTTAACAGGAGATGGTGGCATGGGAATTAGGAAGCAGAAATAATGTGAGATTCTAAAACGGGACGACAGGAAAAGGAGACAAAGCTAAGAAGCAAATGGACATAATGGAACAGGGTACCAAGGCAGAACTTCTAAGTTATTCAAAGAGTTATCTTGTGAGAAAGAACAGGGACATGGGGCCAAGAACCAGCAAGAACTAGAGACACAGAGACACCAGTCAGGTTAGACAGGATGGGACAGAGAAGGTGGAGCAAGGTCTCTGCCACAGCCCGGAGTGTGCAGGGCTCAGGAGAGGATGGCTGGGCAAACGGCCATCAAACCTCCCTGACCATAACCCCCACACCCTCCACCCCAATTCCCCTCACCATAGCCTTTGAAGAGCCAGTCAAACGTTGCCTGCTCGCCTCTCCCGCTGAATTCCTCAGCCTGGTCCACCAGCGCCTCCTTCACAGCCTCGTGTCCACACAGCACCACGATCCGCCGGGGCCCCAGGTGGACGGTGAACACCGGACCGTAGCGCTCGCTGATCTGATGGAGGTGGGTTGTGTGGTTACAGGGAGCAGCCCCTGCTGGGCACTGGCCTGTGCCCTGTTCTCCGGTACTGGATGCATTTTCCCCAGGTATGACAGTCAAGGGACAGGACACCCCAGGAGCTGGTCTGTCCTGGCAAGGACCCTGCTGCTGAGCCTTCAGAACTCCCCCGTCCTAAGACTCTGGTCCACCCAAGTCCCCGCCACACTGAGCAGGCCCTGGCCCCCGCAGTGCACCCGTCTCCCTGCCTCCTGACACCTTCATGAGCGAGTTGTACATCTGCTCTGTGTTCAGCTGCAGGTAGTTCCCGATGAAGGGCAGTGGGGTGGGCCCGGGAGGCAGCTTCCCCCAGACCTTCCTCTGCCGCCAGACAGACATCAAGACCAGTACAGTCAGGCAGGCAAGCAAAGCCACCAGAAGTAGCCCCGAGGCCAGCATGGTGACACTGAGGGTGGCAGTGAGGTGGCGATGGCTGGGATGGTTTGCCTTTATACCACCTGGGAGAGGACGGACTTTGGTCCTGATTATATAACTGTCTCATTTCCCTTCTGACTACACCCCCAGCCATGCTCCCTGCCTAGCTGAGGACACAGCGAGCATTGGAGGAGGAGGGGACACCAGGGCAGATTAACAAGGAGTGGTCCCAAGACTGTATCTGTGGCCCCTCAGGAGAGGCCACCCAAGTGCTGTGGATGTGCAGGGGGGGCAGTTGGCAAATTCCAGAACTGAGTATTTTAGATGATTTGCAGGTGGGAGTCTCTGAACTTTGTACTGGGGTCTCACAGTGAGAAGGAACCCAAAAGTTGTGTATTTGGGAGTCTTGAGAAAGAAGAATCGAAGGTCTAACTTTATGTGTCTGGAATGATACAGAACATGGATTTGGGGGTCTTTACTGAGGAGAGATGCAGGGTCAGGGCCTCAGGAGGGGAGAGTGCAGGGAATGGGTCTGAGGGTCTGGGGTGAGGAAGGCCCCTGGGCTGTGAGTGTGGGTCCCTGGGAGGAGGAGCATGTGGAGACTCATGAGTCAGCACATGACCAAAGGGGGTGTCATGCTTTTGTTTGGACACACTGCCGCCTCTTTATGTCCAGAATCCTCTTCAGAACTTCAAAGCAAGGTCGGGATTCCTGTCACACAACTGCCCATCTCTGGTTAGGAAAGGGGTGGAAGTCCAGAGTCACATTTGAGTGGAACTTTCCACAGAACAGGAGAAGCATCTCAGGGTCTCAGTTGGCAGAGGGTATCGGCAAGACTGGGAAATACTAATGACAACCCCCAGTGTGGTATCAGAAATGCCAGCTGTCTCAAGAGTCATTATTTGCCGAAAGCCCCGCTGGCTTCCTACCTGATTCCTTAGGAGACCTTCTGCGGTGATTGTATCATTTCGTTCATTATTGTTATTATGAGTATTTCCCATTTTATCCATGGG
>JAVSCE010000622.1:0-100578 GCA_032199065.1 Smutsia gigantea
AAAAGCAAAAATGAACAAGTGGGACTATATGAAGCTGCAAAGCTTCTGTACAGCAAGGACACCATCAGTAGAACAAAAAGACATCCTACAGTATGGGAGAATATATTCATAAAAAACGTATCTGATAAAGGATTGACATCCAAAATATATAAAGAACTCATGCACCTTAACAAACAGAAAGCAAATAATCAATTAAGAAATGGGCAGAGGACATGAATAGACACTTCTCCAAAGAAGAAATTCAGATGGCCAACAGGCACATGAAAAGATGCTCCACATCGGTAATCATCAGAGAAATGCAGATTAAAACCACAATGAGATATCACCTCACACCAGTGAGGATGGCCAACATCCAAAACACAAACAACAACAAATGTTGGTGAGGATGTGGAGAAGAGGGAACCCTCCTACACTGCTGGTGGGACTGCAAATTAGTTCAACCATTGTGGAAAGCAGTATGGAGGTTCCTCAAAAAACTCAAAATAGAAATACCATTTGACCCAGGAATTCCACTCCTAGGAATTTACCCTAAGAATGCAACAGCCCAATTTGAAAAGGACAGATGCACCCCTATGTTTATTGCAGCCCTATTTACAATAGCCAAGAAATGGAAGCAACCTAAGTGTCCATCAGTAGATGAATGGATAAAGAAGATGTGGTACATATACACAATGGAATATTATTCAGCCATAAGAAGAAAACAAATCCTACCATTTGCAACAACATGGATGGAGCTAGAGGGTATTATGCTCAGTGAAATAAGCCAAGCCGAAAAAGACAAGTATCAAATGATTTCACTCATATGTGGAGTAAAAGAACAAAGAAAAAATACTGAAGGAACAAACAGCAGCAGACTCACAGAACCCAAGAACGGACTAATAGTTACCAAAGGGAAAGGGACTGGGGAAAATGGGGCGGGAAGGGAGGGATAAGAGGGAAAAGGGGGCATTACGATTAGCAGATGTAATGTTGGGGGGGCACGGGGAGGGCAGTACAACTCAGAGAAGACAAGTAGTGATTCTATAGCATCTCACTACACTGATGGACAGTGACTGTAATGGGGTTGGTGGGGGGGACCTGATGAAGGGGTAGTTTAATAACCGTAATATTGCACATGTAGTTGTAGATTAATGGTAATAAAATAAATTATATTAAAAAAATAAATAAATAAAAATAAAATATATAAAGAGCTTACACACCTCTACACCCAAAAACCAAATAACCCGATTAAAAAATGGGCAGAGGATATGAAGAGACAGTTCTCCAAAGAAGAAATTCAGATGGCCAACAGACACATTAAAAGATGCTCCACATCACTAATCATCAGGGAAATGCAAATTAAAACCACAATGAGATATCACCTCACAGCAGTAAGGATGACCACCATCCAAAATACTAAGAACAACAAATGCTGGCAAGGATGCGGAGAAAAGGGAACCCTCCTACACTGCTGGTGGGAATGTAAGCTAGTTCAACCATTGTGGAAAGCAATATGGAGGTTCCTCAAAAAACTAAAAATACAAATACCATTTGACCTGGGAATCCCACTCCTTGGACTTTACCCAAAGAATACAACTTTTCAGATTCAAAAAGAGATATGCACCCCTATGCTTACTGCAGCACTTTTTACAATAGCCAAGAAATGGAAGCAACCTAAGTGTCCATCAGTAGATGAATGGATAAAGATGTGGTACATATACACAATGGAATACTATTTATCCATAAGAAGGAAACAAATCCTGCATTTGCAACAACATGGATGGAGCTGGAGGATATTATTATGCTCAGTGAAATAAGCCAGGTGGAGAAAGACAAGTGGCAAATGGTTTCCCTCATTGTGGAGTATAACAATGAAGCAAACTGAAGGAACAAAATAGCAGCCGACTCAGAGACTCCAAGAAGGAACTAGTGGTTACCAAAGGAGAAGGGTGTGGGAGGGTGGTTGGGGAGGGTGGGAGCAGGGAAAAACAAACAAACAAACAAATAAAGAAATAAAAACAAAACAACAAAAAAGTGTAAACATCCTGGTGGGAACAAATCACATTTAGGTTAAAAAAAAAGAAGAAACATCAAAGAAACCTGGTTCAAACCAAAATCCCACAAACACCAGAACAAGGATCAAGTGAAACTGAATTGATCAATCTTCCTGAAAAAAATTTGAAAATAAAAATCATAAATATGCTCATGGAGGTACACAAAAATATTCAAGAACTCAGAAACGAATTCAAGACGGATATCCAATCATTACAGATTACAATGGAAGGATGTTGAAAAGCATATTTGATACAGTGGAGGAGACGATAAATGAAATAGAAATTAAAGAGGAATACAAAGAAGCTGAGGCACAGAGAGAAAAAAGGATCTCAAGGAATGAAAGAATATTGAAAGAACTGTGTGACCAATCCAAAAGGTAAAATATTTGCATTATAGGGGTACAAGAAGAAGAAGACAGAAAAAAAGGGATAGAAAGTGTCTTTGAGGAGGTAACTGCTGAAAACTTCCCCAATCTGGAGAAAAAGATCTCAGGCCATGGAGGTGCACATACCTCCCAACACAATGGACCCAAGGAAGAAAACAGCAAGACATACAATAATTAAAATAGCAAAGATCAAGGATAAGGACAGACTATTAAAAGAAGGCAGAGAGAAAAAAAAGATCACATACAAAGGAAAACCCATCAGGCTATAATCAATCTTCTCAGCAGAAACCTTACAGGCCAGAAGGGAATGGCATGATATATTTAATGCAATGAAGCACAGGGGCCTCAAAGGAAGGATACTCTACCCAGCAAGATTATCATTTAAATTTGAAGGGGGGATTAAACAATTTCCAGATAAGCAAAAGTTAAGAGAATTTACTTCCCCGAAGCTATCTCTACAGTGTATTTGAGAGGGACTACTATAGATGGAAGTGTCCCTAGGCTAAATAGCTGTCACCAGAGGTAATAAAACCACAGTAAAGAAAGTAGAACAATTAATTACTAAGCAAATGCAAAATTAAATCAACTACCCACAAAGTTAGTGAAGAGACAGGCAAAAAGTACAGAATATGATACCTAATATATAAAGAATGGAGGAGAAAAAAAAAAGAACCTTTAGATTGTGTTTGTAATAGGATATTAAGTGAGTTAAGTTAGACTCTTAGATAGTAAGATAGTAAGGAAGTTAACCTTGAACCTTTGGTAACCACGAATCTAAAGCCTGCAATGCCAATAAGTACATACCTATCAATAATCACCCTAAATGTAAATGGTCTGAATGCACCAATCAAAACACATAGAGTCACTGAATGGATAAAAAAACAAGACCCATCTATATGCTGCCTATAAGAGACTCACTTCAAACCCAAAGACATATAGAGACTAAAATGAAGGGATGGAAAAGATATTTCATGCAACTAATAGGGAGAAAAAAAGCAGGAGTTGCAGTACTTGTATCAGACAAAACAGACTTCAAAACAAAGAAAGTCACAAGAGACAAAGAAGGACATTACATAATGATAAAGGGGTCAATCCAGCAACAGGATATAACCATTATAAATATCTATGAACCCAACACAAGATCACCTACATATGTGAAACAAATACTAACAGAATTAAAGGGGGAAATAGAATGCAATGCATTCATTCTAGGAGACTTCAACACTCCACTCACTCTGAAGGACAGATCAACCAGACAGAATATAAATAAGGAGAAAGAGGCATTGAAGAACACATTAGAACAAATGGACCTAACAGACATCTACAGAACAATCCATCCAAAAGCAGCAGAATACACATTCTTCTCAAGTGCACATGGAACATTTAAAAAAATAGATCATATACTAGGCCACAAAAAGAGCCTCAGTAAATTCAAAAAGGCACCCTACAGTATGGGAAAATATATTCATAAATGATATATCCGATAAGGTGTTGAAATCCAAAATATATAAAGAGCTCACGCACCTCAAAAAAAAAAAAAAAGCAAATAAGCCAACTAAAAAATGGGCAGAGGGGCTGAAAAGACACTTCTCCAAAGAAGAAATTCAGATTGCCAACAGGCACATGAAAAGATGCTCCACATCGCTAATCATCAGAGAAATGCTAATTAAAACCACAATGAGATACCACCTCACATCAGTTAGGATTGCCACCATCCAAAAGACAAACAACAACAAATGTTGGCAAGGATGTGGAGAAAGGGGAACCCTCCTACACTGCTGGTGGGAATGTAAATTAGTTCAACCATTGTGGAAAGCAGTATAGAGGTTCCTCAAAAAACTCAAAATAGAAATATCATTTGACCCAGGAATTCCACTCCTAGGAATTTACCCTAAGAATGCAGGCCAGTTTAAAAAAGATATATGCACCCCTATGTTTATCGCAGTACTATTTGCAATAGCCAAGAAATGGAAACAACCTAAGTGTGCATCAGTAGATGAATGGATAAAGAAGATGTGATACATACACACAATGGAATATTATTTAGCCATAAGAAGAAAACAAATCCTGCCATTTGCAAAAACATGGATGGAGCTGGAGGATATTATGCTGAGTGAAATAAGCCAGGCGGAGAAAGACAAGTATCAAATGATTTCCCTCATTTGTGGAGTATAACGAAGCAAAACTGAAGGAACAAAACAGCAGCAGACTCAGAGACTCCAAGAAGGGACTGGGGATTACCAAAAGGGAGGGATGGAGGAGGGCCGGTGGGGAGGGACAGAGAAGGAGATTGAGGGGTATTATGATTGGCACACATGCACATGGCATGGGTGGATCATGGGGAAGACAGTGTAGCACAGAGAAGGCAAATAGTGAGTCTGTGACATCTTACTACACTGATGGACAGTGACTGCAATGGGGTATGCAGGGGGGAATCAATAATATGGGTGAATATAGTACCCACATTTTTTTCATGTGAAATCTTCGTAAGAGTGTATATCAATAATACCTTAATAAAAATAAATAAATAAAAATACTGAATAACTACATTTACATTGATGAACATTATGGTACAGCTTTATTAGAAGGAAGGAGAGAGTGTCTAGAAAACTGGTCATTTCTCATCACTAAAAATGGGAAGCCAAGACAGTGTCTAAAATTGATAAATCAAGAAATAGCAGAATAAGCATGTTATTTAGACACATGGCAGTAAGTAGCAGAAGAAATAAAATGGTCTTTCCCAAGAGGAAAAAGCTTATGAACTACTTGCAGAATGAAATGATCTAAAATGCAATAGTAAGTCTGGAGCTGATGACATGGTTTGAGAAAACTGCTGCAATACTAGATGCTGTGGCATTTCCTAGTCCTCATCCACTAGAGGGTGTAAGGCACCACCACAGACGACCTAAACCACTGATGGGGACCTGATGTCAGGTATCAGGGAGAAGCAATCATCTGAATAAATATCTCATGAAGGCTGAAAGTGGGGTTCTAGACAACCTAGTAGGAAGAAAACAGAACAACTTCATACTTTCTATAATATAAAAGCAAAGCAGAAGTATTTTTAGTTAAAAAAGAACCAGTAAGAAAATTATTATAGATGGTGAGATACAGAAGGGGTATCAAACATTTTCCTTCTGAACTAATTATTTTAATCCACTCTCCAGGTAGAAGGAGGAGTGGGATAAAATTTCTCATTCAACACATAAATACTAGCTTGAATTATCATTAAACACAGCAAATGATAAAGCTGTTGCCTAGACAGGCTAAGATTGCTTTTATTAGGGGTGAGGGGGAACCCACCTAAAATTCATTCTTCACAGCAGCCACAATGTTGTTTTTAAAATATATAATAGACCTTGTCACTTCCCTGGTTAAAATTTTCCATTAAATTAAAGATAATTTTCATCATTTCATTTAACAAATATTATTGATCTCCTACATGTCAGGCTCTGTTCTAGGTGAAGTCACAGCTTGCACAGAATATTTTACTGGGAAGACAGATAATAAAGCACATGCACTGGGTAATCAGATACTGATTAGAGATTTGAAGAAAATACTGAACAGTCAGGTTAAGTATGTGTGTATCTTTAGATTGGTGTGGTCAGGAAAGGTTTCTCTGAGGAAGCAATGGAGGATATTGAAATTCACGTTACTGTGAAGGATAAAGTGTACCTGTGATCTGATTGAGAAGGAGGTGAAGTTCTGAATGAAGGCTACTGCAGATCTGAAGGTAGAGGAGGGATCAAGCTAGATGAGTTCAAAAATGGAAAGACTGCCCAATAAAGCAGAAACGAGCTTTATAAGAGCTGCAGGAGATGGATTAGAGGTAGGCAGTAAGCTCATTTAAGAAAACTTCCTTACCCAAACAGTGGGATATTATTCCACCAAAAAAAAAAAGAATGAAGTACTGACACATGGCTACATAGAAGAACCTTGAAAACATCATGCACATGAAAGAAGCTAATCACAAAAGACCAGATATTGTATGATTCCATTTATATGAAATGTCCAGAATACGAAAATGCATAGAGACAGAAAGGAGATTAGCGGGTTTTTATGGCTGGGTTGGGGGATGAGAAATAAGGAAGTGACTGCTAAAGGGTATAAGGTTTCTTTAAGGTTGTACTTTTAAGGACAATTACTTGAATTCTATTTTTCAAAACTACACATTGCAATCCAATAGTGGTCCAGGAAATCCATTTTTTTCAATCAATTGCTGGTTTCAATTAACAATTTTTTGAATGCAATAGAATAAAATGGAAAATATCACAGTGCTTAGAACGTAGTAAGGATAAGCATTATTTGGTAAGGTTAATTCCAAGTTATGCTCACACATAATATGTGTGTATGCTGGGTCATGATGTAAAAGTATTGCTTACAAGGAGTTCTGTCTTTTTTTTTTTAAGCTTGAAACACTGAGCTAGAACTTGAACTAGAACTTGCACTTGAACATCCTCCATTCCAACTCACTCTAAAGGAAGAAAAGTAGCCATTATTTCTTGCCACCAAATCAAATAAGCATGATGAGAAATGCATTTGCTATTATCCATGGCTCCCAATCAAAATAATTCAAAACCCTGGGTGCATTTGTTTAAAATTGGAGCAAAATAAAGTCCATTCCGAGGGATAAAAGGGAGAGTTATTTAGAAAAAGGGAAATTTTTTAAACTTCTGGAAAAGAAAGAACAATTTTGAAAAAAAAATAAAATCCTCTGTTGTCAAGCCAGCCAGAGAGAGGGCACGCATCAAGCAGCTACAGACACAAAGCACAGATGCTTCCACCTGTGTACTCGGCCCACTGGTTCTGACAGTGTAGACAGACACTGCAGCCTGGAATCAGGTAACAGCTCTTTCCTCCCCCCAGGCAACAGCACCACTCCCCTGCGACCCCCGACATCAATCCAGGCTCTGAGCACCTCCAGAGACTAGAGCTTCTGGGCACCAGAGGGCATCATATACAAATATGAAACGTCAAAGGAACCTGGTTCAAACAAATACCTTGCAAAAAACAGAAAAACGGCCAAATGAAACTGAACTCACCAATCTTCCTGAAAGAGGGTTCAAAATAAAAATCATTAACATGCTCATGGAGGTAGAGAAAAAATTAAAGAACTCAGGGACGAATTTAGGATGGAGATTCAATCATTAAGAAATTCCATATCTGAAATGAAACATACAATGGAGGATTTAAAAGCAGATAAGATATAGTAGAAGAGACAGCAAATGGAATAGAAATTAGAGAAGAGGAATACAACGAAGCTGAGGCACAGAGAGAAAAAAGGATCTCTAGGAATGAAAAAATATTGAGAGAAATGTGTGACCAATCCAAACGCAACAATATTCGCATTGTAGGGATCCCAGAATAAGAAGACAGAGAAAAAGGGATAGAAAGTGTCTTTGAGGAGGTAACTGCTGAAAACCACCCCAATCTGGGAAGGAGATATTCTCTCAGACCATGGAGGTGCACAGATATCCCAACACAAGGGACCCAAGGAAGACAACACCAAGACATATAATAATTAAAATGGCAAAGATCAAGGATAAGGACAGGCTTTTAAAAGCAGCTAGAGAGAGAAAAAAGATAACCTACAAAGGAAAACCCATCAGGCTCTTATCAGACTTCTTAACAGAAACCTTACAGGCCAGAAGGGCGTGGCATGATATATTTAATGCAATGAAGCAGAAGGGCCTGGAACAAAGAATATCATTTAAATTTGAAGGAGGGATTAAACAATTTTCATATAAGCAAAAGCTGAGAGAATTTACCTGCCACAAACCACCTCTACAGTGTATTTTGGAGGGACTGCTATAGATGGAAGTATTTCTAAGGCTAAATAGCTCACCAGCGAAAATAAACCCACAGCAAAGTAAAACAATTAATTACTAAGCAGATAAAAAATCAAATCAACCAACCCCAAAGTCAATCAAAGGATAGACTAAGAGTACAGAATATGATACCTAATATATAAAGAATGGAGGAGGAAGAAAAAGGAGAAAAAAAAAAGAACAACCTTTAGGTTGCATTTGTAATAGCATACTAAGTGAGTTAAATTAGACTGTTAGATAGTAAGGGAATTACCCTTGAACCTTTGGTAACCACTAATCAAAAACCTGCAATGGCAATAAGTACATACCTATTGATAATCACCCTAAATGTAAATGGTCTGAATGCAACAATCAAAACATACAGAGTCACTGAATAGATAAAAAAACAAGATCCATCTATATGCTGCCTATAAGAGACTCACTTCAAACCCAAAGACAAACACAGACTAAAAGTGAAGGAATGGAAAAAGATATTTCACACAACTAACAAGGAGAGAAAAGCAGGAGTTCCAGTACTTGTATCAGACAAAGTAGACTTCAAAACAAAGAAAGTCACAAGAGACAAAGAAGGACATTACATAATGATAAAGGGATCAGGCCAACAAGAGGATATAACTATTATAAATATCTATGCACCCAACACAAAATTACCTACATATATGAAACAAATACTAACAGAATTAAAGGGGGAAATACAACACAATCCATTCATTTTAGGAGACTTCAACACACCACTCACTCCAAAGGACAGATCAACCAGACAGAAAATAAGTAAGGACACAGAGGCACTGAACAATGTATTAGAACCTATGGACCTAACGGACTTCTACAAAACAATCCATCCAAAAGCAACAGGATACACACTCTTCTCATGTGCACATGGAACATTTTCAAGAATAGATCATATACTAGGCCACAAAAAGAGCCTCGGTAAATTTAAAAAGATTGAAATTGTACCAACAGGCTTCTCAGATCACAAAGATATGAAACTAGAAATAAATTACTCAAAGAAAATGAAAAAGCAAACAAACGCATGGAGGCTTCATAACTTGCTCCTAAACAATCAATGGATCAATGACCAAATATAAACAGAGATCAAGCAATATATGGAGACAAATGACAACAATATTTCAACACCACAAAATCTGTGGGACAAAGAAAAGCCATGCTAAAAGGGAAGTATATTGCAATACAGGCCTACCCAAGAAAGAAGAGCAATCCCAAATGAACAGTCTAAACTCACAATTAACGAAACTAGAAAAAGAAGAACAAATGAGGCCCAAAGTCAGTAGAAGGAGGGACATAATAAAGATTAAAGCAGAAATAAATAAAATCGAGAAAAATAAAACAACAGAATCAATGAAAGCAGGAGCTGGTTCTTTGAGAAAAACAAAATAGATAATCCCGAGGCCAGACTTATCAAGAAAAAAAGAGAGTCTACACACTTAAACAGAATCAGAAATGAGAAAGGAAAAATCACTATGGACACCACAGAAATACAAAGGATTATGAGAGAATACTATGAAAAATTATATGCTAACAAACTGGATAACTTAGAAGAAATGAAGAACTTTCTAGAAAAATACAACCTTCCAAGGCTGACCCCAGGAAGAAACAGAAAATCTGTATGGACCAATTATCAGCAAGGAAATTGAACTGGTAATCAAAAAACTATCAAAGAACAAACCCATGGACCAGATGGTTTCACTGCTGAATTTTATCAAACATTTAGTGAAGACCTAATATCGATCCTCCTTAAAGTTTTCCAAAAAGTAGAAGAGGAGGGAATACTCCCATACTCATTCTACAAGGCCAGCATCACTCTAATACCAAAACCTGGCAAAGATACTACAAAAAAAGAAAATTACAGACCAATATCCCTGATGAACACAGATGCAAAAATACCCAACAAAATATTAGCAAACCGAATTCAAAATACATAAAAAAGATCATCCATCATGATCAGGTAGGATTTATTACAGGGATGCACGGATGGTACAACATTCAAAAATCCATCAACATCATCCACTACATCAAGAAAAAGAAGGACAAAAACCACATGGATCATCTCCATAGATGCTGAAAAAGCATTCAACAAAATTCAACACCCATTCATGATAAAAACACTCAACAAAATGGGTATTGAGGGCAAGTAACTCAAAATAATAAAGACCATATATGATAAACCCACAGCCAACATTATACTCAACAGCAAGAAGCTGGTAGCTTTTCCTTTAAGACACGGAAAAGACAAGGATGCCCACTCTCCCCACTTTTATTAAACATAGTTCTGGAGGTCCTAGGCATGGCAATCAGACAACAGAAAAAAATAAAAGGCATCCGGATTGGCAAGGAAGAAGTTAAACTCTCCCTGTTTGCAGATGACATGATACTGTACATAGAAAACCCTAAAGAGTCCACTACAAAACTACTAGATCTAATATCTGAATTCAACAAAGTTGCAGGATACAAAATTAATACACAGAAATCTGTTGCATTCCTATACACTAACAATGAGCTAGCAGAAAGAGAAACAAAAAAACAATTCCATTCACAATTGCATCAAAAAGAATAAAATACCTAGGAATAAACTTAACCAAGGAAGTGAAAGACCTATACTCTGAAAACTACAAGACACTTGTGAGAGAAATTAAAGAAGATACCAATAAATGGAAACACATCCCGTGCTCATGGATAGGAAGAATTAATATTGTCAAAATGGCTATCCTGCCTAAAGCAACTTGCAGATTCAATGCAATCCCTATCAAAATACCAGCAGCATTCTTCAACGAACTAGACCAAATAGTTCTAAAATTCATATGGAACAACAAAAGACCCGAATAGCCAAAGCAATCCTGAGAAGGAAGAATAAAGCTGGGGGGATTATGCTCCCTTACTTCAAGTTCTACTACGAAGCCACAGTAATCAAGACAATTTGGTACTGGCACAAGAACAGACCCATAGACCAATGGAACAGACTATAGAGAGCCCAGATATAAACCCAAACATATATGGTCAATTAATATACGATAAAGGAGCCATGGATATACAATGGCGAAATGACAGCCTCTTCAACAACTGGTGCTGGCAAAACTGGGCAGCTACATGTAAGAGAATGAAACTGGATTATTGTCTAACCCCATCACAAAAGTAAACTCAAAATGGATCAAAGACATGAATGTAAGTCATGGAACCATAAAACTCTTAGAAGAAAACATATGCAAAAATCTCTTAGACATAAACATAAGCAACTTTTTCCTGAACACATCGCCTGCACAAGGCAATCAAGATCAAAAATGAACAAATGGGACTACATCATGCTAAAAAGCTTCTGTACAGCAAAGGACACCATCAGCAGAACAAAAAGGCATCCTACAGTATGGGAGAATATATTTGTAAATGACATATCTGATGAGGGGTTAACATCCAAAATATATAAAGAACTCACACGCCTCAACACCCAAATAGCAAATAACCCTATTAAATGGGCAGAGGATATGAACAGACATGTCTTCAAAGAAGAAATTCAGATGGCCAACAGGTCCATGAAAAGATGCTCCACATTGCTAATTATCAGAGAAATGTTAGTTAAAACCACAATGAGATATCAGCTCACACCAGTTAGGATAGCCAACATAGAAAAGACTAGGAACAACAAATGCTGGCTAGGATGCGGAGAAAGGGGAACTCTCCTACACTGCTGGTGGGAATGTAAAATAGTTCAACCATTGTGGAAAGCAGTATGGAGGTTCCTTAAAAAAACTCAAAATAGAAATACCATTTGACCCAGGAATTCCACTCTTAGGAATTTACCCTAAGAATGCAGGAGCCCAGTTTGAAAAAGACATATGCACCCCTATGTTTATCGCAGCACTATTTACAATAGCCAAGAAATGGAAGCAACCTAAGTGTCCATCAGTAGATGAATGGATAAAGATGTGGTACATATACACAATGGAATATTATTCAGCCATACGAAGAAAACAAATCCTACCATTTGCAACAACATGAATGGAGCTAGAGGGTATTACGCTCAGTGAAATAAGCCAGGCAGAGAAAGACAAGTACCAAATGATTTCACTCATCTGTGGAGTATAAGAACAAAGAAAAAACTGAAGGAACAAAACAGCAGCAGACTCAGAGAACCAAAGAATGGACTAACAGTTGCCAAAGGGAAAGGGATGGGTGGGGAGGGAGGGATAAGGGGAATCAGAGGCATTACGATTAGCACACATAATATGGGTGGGGCATGGGGAAGGCAGTATAGCACAAAGAAGACAAGTAGTGACTCTATAGCATCTTACTATGCTGATGGACAGTGACTGTAATGGGGTATGTGATGGGGAATTGATAATGGGAATCTAGTAACCACAATGTTGCTCATGTGACTGTATATTAATGATACAAAATGAAAAAAAAAAGGTAAGTTTGCTATGCAGACGTAACCCTTTTAATTAGAATGCTGCCCCTAAGCCCCTCATATATAAAAATTCTAGATCTAATGTACACAAATACTCTCTCATTTAAAAAATATTACAAACCTACAAAATATTCTAGGCTTACTCAACACTTGGGAACTTGCATAAGCACATGCACATATACATAAATCACAAAGAAAGAGTCAGCTTGAATCCAAACCACTACACATCGTATCATCAACCTAAAACCCTGCATGGCTTTAGATAAAACATTCAGCCTTTCTGAGATGGTTTTCACTTCTGCAAATCTGGAACAATGTTTGTCTCCTCTATTTCCACAGAGAGACCACATTAGCAAGCACAGTGAAGCGCTTGGAGTGCTTTATAAAAGCAATGCATTGCCAGCTCACAAAGCTTCTTAACTGATTGGAAAAGAAGGCTGAGATGACATGCATAAATAAAAGAAAAACCTCTATGAGGTGGTGGGTGTTTTTTTCCCCTCTTTTCCTTCACACGTTTTTAATTCAATTGTGCTGCCCAGAGCTTATGTAACAGAATGGAGAGAGTCACTAAAACAGTGAAATGCTTGTCCGCTTCATGCTAAGGAACTTAGTTTTAACAGTCCTTAACCAGGATCATGGATTCCTAGATCTACGGTTGAGCTTCAAGGGTTCTATGAAGCCTGTAAACGACAAAAGTAATGTGAACAAGCAGGCACACATGCACGGGACCTCATTTTCCTTGGGTGAGTCAATAACCCACCGTATAGAGGAAAACGCCCTCAACAAATAGAAGACAAATTTCAGTTCTTATTCAGCTAGTAAGGTGTATTGTTACCTTGAGTAAGTAACTCACTTTATCCCTGTGTGCCTCGGTTTCCTTATCTTTCCAAAGAGAGTATTTGCCCCATCTACTTCAAAAGGTGGTTGTGAGGATGAGATGAGAAAATAACAGCTGAAAGTGCTGTGCAAAAATCAAAAGATTTTCATCTTATCTCTTTTTAAATCACCATGAGATGCTGATAGAAGTCCTGTCTAGGGATGGCTCGTATCTATTTAGAAAGGAACAGCAAAAGAGGAAAGAAAACAAAGACACACGATTAAAATTCACCTTCACCCTGCTCCCTAGCTCCTAGATTTGCTGAACCAAACAACTTTGGGGAGATGTAAAAACCGCAAGTTCAGGTTCTCCCCAGCTCAGGCTGCTCAGTGACCAGTGTTTCACACTGATAAATGCCTCCCAAATCTCAGAGCACAAAGTGAGAGTTCACAAGGTTAGGCGCATTAATTAGCAGTACTCATTTGGATTCTGTATTCATCAAATACAACAAGCAGCTATTCAATATTTGCCTATTTGCACTACTCTAAGATCTCTAATTCAAAGATCCAGTCAGAAAACAAAACAAAGCCAAGAAAATAAACTAAAATAAACCTGTCACCACCAGAATGTGCCTCAAAGTAAATTAGCAGCTTTAAACCATGGCAAAAGGGTCTGCAGAGGCCTACAGCAGAGACAGTATGAGTAGTGAACGTGCAAGTTACAGGAGTGGGTCCTTGCTGCAAAACAAAGGAAAAATTAAGTAGTTCCAAGCAGAGACTATTTTTTATGTTTTAACAAATTCCTCTTAATTCCTTTTGCTTAGTTCCTTATTGATCTGTAATGCCCACAGGAAGAACTCAGTATTACACAGTAACCCTTCAGATTATTTTAAACTCAGTAAGTCTATTCCTATACTTCAATTAGTTTTACCTTCCTATATCTAAAATAAGCCTATATCCAAAATAAGCAATATTTTACAAATAATTCAATATTTGCCTTAGTACGAAGACTACATGTAAGACTTAGTATGTAAAACTAAAGACTGACCATGATCCTTTACAGCTTAAGGGTACTAGGTGTAGTACAGGATGAAAGAGAAAATGTCACTCTTTTTAAAGTAGCCCATAGGATTGCAGTTCTCAATCTCAGCTGCACAACAGAATTACCTATATGGATTTCTAAATATCTGAATAGCTAAACCCAAGTTAGACCTACTCAATCAGAATCTCTGGGGTTGAGATCTCTAGGCAAGAATATTTTTTCTGATATATGGCCAGAATATAGAACTACTGTCAAAAGGCATAATTTCACAGCTTACAGAAGCTCTAGCTAGGGCAGACCCAAGCCAGAAAGAAAGAAAGAAAAAAAAAAAAGACCCAAACCAGAAAGGAAAAGGAGAAAAACTTTATATTCTCTTTAGATTTGGTGTAAATAACTGGCTCTTTCACCAAAAGCTTCCAAAGAGACAATCTTCAACTGCAGCAGTGATGATCCCACTGGGAGACAAGCAACACTTTTCTCTCCCTCTTTTTCTCCATACCCTACCTGGGGCTAGTCTGATGCTAACACAGCACCAAAAGTGCAAGAATTGGGCAAATACTCTCAAATCTGGGAGGCCCCCAAATAGGAGACTACTCATTATGGGGCCATCCCAATTTTTAGGGTCAGCTTCAGGGGCTTTGATGAGATTCAGTAAGTTTCCAGAAAAGAGAACTATGACAACGCTTTGGCTTAGCATTCTGATGACAAATATCCCTCGGACAAGCCTAATAATCATGGATTTTTTTTAACTCTATAAGAAATGGTAGATAAGCATTCAAAGCTACTTCTAGAAGCTACCCTTGCAAATCACCTGAAGGACATCGATATCCCCCAACAGCAAGGAGGTAAATTTCAGAGGATATTTGTCTTGCACCACACCATTTCTCTGAGGCAGCCCTACCCATTCTTTAACGCTGCTTCAGCCTCATCTGTTCAAGGTTTAAAACAGCAAAAGGATAGAGAAGGCATTTCATACATTCCCCTAAACCACACAAAGCATGTCTCATAGGAAGCAGTTCTACTCTAACCCACAATAGGGCCTGGGCTTTTTCCAATCATCCTCCCTATCTAACAAAGAAAGGCAACAGAAACTTCCCTCTCTTAAGCAAGCCTTCCCTGATTAAAACCATAAGGCTGAATTCCCGCAGGGAGAAGAATGGAATTTTCTTGTTGCAGATTATTTACGAGGACTCAAAAAATCTGTGGAGGCAGGGGCTAAGCAGCAGAGAATAAAGAGACAAGTCCAGCATTTAGAATTGTGAGGCATCAAGAAAAATCAGGTTAAAAATTTGTTATATAGCCTGGAAAAGAGAAAACAAAACCAATTATGACTGTGCTGGAGTGATTTTTTCCTCTATAATATCCACAATTTCAATAACATGATTACAGTAGTTTTAGGATGAAACAATATATTTGTATCTCTGAATGTAAATTCATTTCTGAAACTAACCATATCACTCTCTCAAATAAAATAATTTCAGGAAATGTTCTCTATGATAGCCTTCTTAGAACACACACACACACACACACACACACACACACACACACACACACACACACACACACACACACACACACACACACAATCATCTGAGTTATAAATACAGACACCAACCTGGCTGTCCCGTGCAGGGAATCCATGATAACCTGAGGTTAGAGGCTCGTTCTAAAAGAAAGAAAAGAACATTAAACTGTAAGACAAAATTAAGAGAATCATCAAAAACATCCAAACTGACCAAATATAAATTCCTGCACAAGTTCCTAAGATGTTCCATTGCTATATTCCTCTCTACCTAACTATATGTATCTCCCAGGTCAGCCTCTACAAATGGCAAAACACAAAAACCAACAAAAACCAGTATTTGCTTGGGATATGCATCATTTTCCTCCTTTTACAGCTAAATCTGTTTCCTTCCCAGTCTATCTCAAACAGGGAACTACTGGGATTTAGGGCAGATCAATCCCTAACTTCACACTGTGGAACTTCAGCATCCCTGGCCGCTAAGACCAAAAGCCAGCAGCACTCCTGAACATTAGGGACAACCAACAACACACTTCCACACGTTCCCTGGGTTGGAAAGGGTACAGTACCATCCCTAAAGAGAACCACCTATTGATCTAGAAGTTTTAACCCCTTCCCTCTATCAATCTGCTTTCCTTCAGTTCTTTTAAACCTAGATAAAATTCTACCTTCCTCTACCTATGGACTCTCACCATCCTATGGACTCAAGTGACTCCTAACATGTACGTATGTTAAAATTTATTTAGGTTATTTGTACAATTTAGTTCTCATATTATTTATGACTCAATAAACCTTATTTTTGTAAAAGTGCATCATACTGAGTGTCATATTAAGGTGTATCATCTTCATTTTAAGCCAAGATCCTTGACAGCAATAATTACAGCTAATAAAAGCTATGCAAATCCTAATTTAGTATAAGATCATACAATATGAACATTTATTTATGGCTTACTTGACCCATTCAATCATTCGGTCAACACAGATTGAATACCTAATATTTTAAAGCACTGTTAATAAACGGATAGAGTTAGAAAGATGACTAAAACAAGTTCCTTGCCTTCAAGGGAACTTTTACATGGTAGGAAATACATGTGCACACAAAGGTGTACGTGAGAATATATGATGCTTTTGTAATTTTTTCAAAGTGCTCAGCACAGCTGCCTCAAAGTTATTCATTCTCTTCTTCCATCCATTTGTCCTTTCCTGACTACTAGCAAAATAATAAGTTAAGAAGAATTTTCATTAAGAGGACGTCCATGTATGACAAGAGGATAAAGTTTCCACCTAACAGTATACCTTCTTTGATTATACCCTTATCTTTGACAATCAAGAGTCCACCCTCCTTTCAAGAATATGAAAGCCAGGAGTTAACTTCACTCATTGCAGAGCCCCCATGTCTTGTTCGTCATGGTTTCCTTGTTATCTAGCACAGTGTCCAACGCATGATAGAAAACCAAAAGAATGTGTAAATAAATAAATGGAGCTCAATAGCAAGAAATTACATCAGCATTCAGTCTTTTATCTCTGGCTTTTATGTTAACTTTGAAATCAGAACTATAACAAAAAGAACAAGATTCCTGAAATCCCCAAATGCCTTGCTTGTTCTGAATTCTACAAATTTACTTCAATACCACTGCCTACAGATTTTAATGATAATGATGATAAAGATGATGATAACCACTAGATATTGAGCAAGAATCAGGTATAGTTTCACGATAGAGGAGAGAAGGAAGAGAAAGCAGCAAAGGAAAGGAGATTAATAAAGCATAGATATTAAAAAAGGAAAGTCAAACTTTCAACCCAGGTTTGTTGGACTCCAAAGCCCCTGTCCTTTCCATTTTATCAAGTTCTCTTCTCTAATAATCATCCCACATTATTTCTTTACGGTATTTCAATATTGTTGGAGAAAGGAATTGCATGATTAAGAAAGTAATTGAAAACACCCAAAAGCAAAATGAACAAAGATTCATCACTCCCAGAGAATATCCCAGGTATATATTCTTGAGTTTAACAATGAAGAAAACTTTTTCTAAGGAAGAAAATCACTTTGCTATACAAGTCAGTATTGTCAAGAGCTTTAACAGCAAAGACAGATGTAATAGGCTACACAGAGAAAATGGATTTACTCTTACACCTGCCTTAGTACACACCTGCAGTACTCTTCATTCTTCCTAATCTCTCCAATAAGGCTCCTGGGAACTCACCCGCCAGCTCTCAGAAACTCTCTGCCTCTCAGAAAGTGGCCTAGGCTCAATGACAAAAGCTTGCTTTCCTTTTTAATTTTACTACATACACACACACACACACACGTGTCTCTTCAAAATGCATTAACTTTGCATGTTTTAGTTTTACAGAAATGGATCCTATTGTATGTGTTCTTTACCCATATCCTTTTCTTCCTTGATACTGGAAGATTCATTCCCCTTCTGCATGCCACTACATTTCACTAATCTTCATGACTGTTCAGTACTCTATCTTATGAATATGCCACAACTTATTTATCTGTCTTATTGTCCTGTTTAATAGGTATTCAAGCTGTTTCCAGTTAAGCTGTCCATGTGCACTTATTCTCTTAGACTTGAGACATTTTTCACTCAAGAGACTGGCAAAAATGAAAATGAAAGTATCACAAACAGGCAAGAAGAGTAAATACATACCAGCACGTCTAATAGGAGGAATACAAATATATTGGGACCACTGTTTCGGGAAGCAATTTGACAATAATTATTAAAATACTAAATGCACACACCTTCTTGTTTCTCATCTCTAATCTCTGTTATCTACTCCAGAGTCACCTGCACAGGTGTACAACGAAGCATGGGCAATGACTTCCAGTGCTGTGCTGTCTCTACTAGCGGAAAACTAGAAAGAACCTCAGTCTCCATATATAACAAGGATGTGGTGCTATCAACTATATTATTTCAATATCTTCTGTGCAAGTTTTTAAAAAGGTAAAATCTCTATGACCTATCTCAGAGCCCTATTAAATGACATACAGTAAGTATGCAATTTTTTTAAATCACAATACAAAAAGATGTATTTCTACATGCACATAAAAATGTAAGTAAATGCATAGAGAAAATCTAGAAGGAGACACAACACACTTCTAATAACAGTGGTTACCTCTAGGGAGAAGAATAAGAATTGTGGAAGGTCAAAAAGAACCAAAAAAGTCAGTCACTATAACCAGTGTTTCATAATGTTGTATAACTTACAAAAACACCTTGATATTATTTTATTTAGTCTTCACAATGCAGAAAATAGGTTTTATAATCTTCGTTTTACAGATGACAAAACTGAGTTTCAGAAAGATTAAGTAACTTGCTCAAGGACAAGTAGTTAATGATAGTGGCTGGCCTGCCTTCAGACTTAGGTCTTCACTCTACACCCAGTACTTCCGCTACACATGACTGGTAGGAAACATTCGTCTGGACCTGGTAGGGATGATTGTAATTGTCTAAAGACATGCAGATCTGAGTTTTTAATCAGTGTAAAAACAGTAACTGATATTTAAAGCAAAAATGGAGTTACAAAGCAATCTAATGGAACAGATGGGATAGAAATCAGATGTGTTAAATTCCAAAGAGGAAAGGGTTTAGCAGCTATGCATCTATATAAGCAAATCATTGGCCTAGTAAGAGAAACTGACTCTGCCTAGGCACAGAGGTTGCTCAAAAATAAAAAGAACATGCAAGAAACAAAAAACAAACCCAAGAATCCTTATTGACTACAGAGGTTAACTATTAAACATATTTAGAAGCTTCTGGTTAATTACAGATCTATTTAGAAGCTTCTCATTAGTGCACATGTGAAAGAACAGCTAGAAGGCTCCATACATAACTCAAATAGAGCAATTGTGATGGACTGTGCATGTAGGGTGGACACCAAGAAAAGTGAAAGAAAATAACGACTGACTTTTGTGTTTTTCACTGGCTGCTTTTAAGTTCCCATGTGCACCTATGGTTTTGAAAAATCCATTTAAGCAGAAGAGTCCTTCATTTATTCAGTACAAGTGGATTCAAGAGTTGATTTATGACAAGCCCAGTATCAGTATCACCGCCCTTGAGGAGCTCAGAGTCACAATAATTACAAAATTACATGACTGATACCATAACTAACATCTATAAAAAGAACTACAGTTCTCCAGAAGATTTTTTGAAAAAGTGTGTAGGAGTGGGGGCTTGGTATTAACTCTAACCTCTAACTGGAGCACAGGACCTCCAGTTCGGTGATGGACAGATACATGCTAAAAAGTCCCAATGGTTTCTACAGCCACTCTTCTAAATGCATTTGAAACATCATCATATCATTTCTGACCCATTAGCCAATGTATTGGCCCATTCCAAATTAAAATTACCCAGAATATTCCACCTGACTGGAAAAACAGAAGTCCTGTTCCCTTAAACACTTTAAAATTACAGTTAAAATAGAGACACGTAGAGGACGTAACACCACTCAAGATCAAAAAAGCCCTGCTTTCAGAACAGAAATACAATGGTTATGTAATAATGTACCAGCCATAATCCTATGCAATGAATCAATAAAATGCTAACCAAGGAGCCTAAAGAAGATACTAACGCCAATTTCTCCTGGATTCACCTGCTTAATAGGTCATCTGTTCAACATCCAGAGATTGACTATGAGAGTATTTCTTACCAGCTTCTATCACTCATGAGGATTGTCTAGGAGCAGGATGCAGAAAAGTGGAAATGCACAATGAAGTTATACAAAGCAATTAAAAAAATTTTTTAATCCATCCTGTCATTTTTTTTCTGTGTCTAACAAAATCACACCCATTTCACCAAATGTAAGGGAATAAAAATATTAAGAACGGAACAAATAAAGTCTGTTCCATTCTAACAAAATTGCCACCATGCAATTTTAGGAGAGGAAAGTAAAAGGTAACAAAAGAAACTAAGAAATGAACACTAAAAGAAAAGATTGATTTAGACCATTACTGGCTGGAAAAAAAGGAAACCAAGTTCCCCACTTGGAACTACCTTGTTTTGCTGCCAGAGTTCCTGTTTTTCAAGTAGTAGTAAGCCTGTATCTGAATTAGGACATGGGAGAGAACACCACAGGGATCAAGTGTATGTCTAAATTCCATATGCTCTTACATACAAAACCAGTCCCAGCAACAAGCACTTTTGGCTCAGGAAGAGAGAATGCCAAGTGACCACAGGGCATCACTGTTTCCACACCATATAAGGTTCAAGGTACCCAAAGATAAGATGAAGACTTACATGGGATATGAGCCTGGTAACACCTAATAGCATAGTCCCAACATAAGGTCCAACCAGTTAACTAAGTTCTCACAGTCCAATACAATAAAACATAATTCATTCTACCTCCCCATCAAGACAACTAATAGCTCTTTGTTATACTCACCACTCCCATCCCAAATACCCCACCTTTTTTTTTTAAGTTAAAAATGGCCTCATATAAGTAGTACATTTCATGTTAAAAGCTGACACAGGGATCTACCAGGTCCTCACAGCCCACCTTTAGAACACAAAAAATTTCCCCTTTCAATAACAGCACTGGTTTCTAAGAGACAACCGATCAAACCCCTCTTCTAGGTGAGCAAACAGAGAGAAGTCCCCTGTCCATAGTCATTCAACTTGGCAGACATAAAAGAGGACCTAGAAAGACACCAATAAATGGAAACACATCCCGTACTCATGGGTGGGAAGAATTAATATTGTCAAAATGGCCATCCTGCCTATAGCAATCTACAGATTCAATGCAATCCCTATCAATATTACCAACAGCATTCTTTAATGAACTAGACCAAATAGTTCTAAAATTCATATGGAACCACAAAAGACCCAAATAGCCAAAGCAATACTAAGAAGGAAGTATAAAGCTGGGGGGATTATGCTCCCTGACTTCAAGCTCTACTACAAAGCCACAGTAATCAAGACAATTTGGTACTGGCACAAGAACAGAACCATAGACTAAAGGAATAGACTAGAGAGCCCAGATATAAACCCCACCATATATGGTCAATTAATATATGATAAAGGAGCCATGGATATACAATGGGGAAATGACAGCCTCTTCAACAACTGGTGTTGGCAAAACTGGACAGCTACATGTAAGAGAATGAAACTTATTGTCTGACTCCATACACAAAAGTAAACTCAAAATGGATTAAAGACCTGAATGTAAATCATGAAACCATAAAACTCTCAGAAGAAAACATAGGCAAAAATCTCTTGAATATAAACATGAGCAACTTTTTCCTCAATACATCTCCTTGGGCAAGGGAAACAAAAGCAAAAGTGAACAAATGGGACTACATCAAGCTAAAAAGCTTCTGTACAGCAAAGGACACCATCAGGAGAACAAAAAGGCATCCTACAGTATGAGAGAATATATTTGTAAACGACCTATCCGATAAGGGGTTAACATCTAAAATATATAAAGAACTCACATGCCTCAACACCCAAAAAGCAAATAACCTGATTAAAAAATGGGCAGAGGATCTGAACAGACACTTCCATGAAGAAGAAATTCAGATGGCTGACAGGCACAAGACGCTCCACATCACTAGTTATCAGGGAAATGCAAATTAAAACCACAATGACATATCACCTCACAACAGTTAGGATGGCCAACATCGAAAAGACAAGGAACAACACACGCTGGCAAGGATTCAGAGAAAGGGGAACCCTCCTACAATGTTGGTGGGAATGTAAATTAGTTCAACCATTGTGGAAAGCAATGTGGAGGTTCCTCAAAAAACTAAAAATAAAAATACCATTTGACCCAGGAATTCCACTCTTAGGAATTTACCCAAAGAAAATAAGACCCCAGATTCAAAAAGACATATGCACACCTATGTTTATTGCTGTACTATTTACAGTAGCTAAGATACAGAAGTAACCTAAGTGTTCATCAGTAGATGAGTGGACAAAGAACATGTACATATATATAATGGAATATTATTCAGCCATAAGAAGAAAACAAATCCTACTGTTTGCAACAACATGAATGAAGCTAGACGGTATTATGCTCAGTGAAAGAAGCCAGGTGGAGAAGGGCAAGTACCAAATGATTTCACTCATTTGTGGAGTATAACAACAAGGCAAAACTGAAGGAACAAAATATCAGCAGACTCACAGACTCCAAGAAGGGACTAGCAGTTACCAAAGGGAAGGGGGTGGGGAGGGAGGGAGAAGGGGATTAAGGTGAACATTATGATTGGCACACATAATATAGTGCGGTCATCGGAAAGGCAGTATAGCACAGAGAAGACAAGTAGTGACTCTATAGCATCTTACTACACTGATGGACAGTGACTGCAATGGGGTGTGTGGGGGGAACTTGATAATATGGGTGAATGTAATAACTACAATGTCGCTCGTGTGATTGTATATCAGTGATACCTTAATATAAAAAAAAGACCTAGAACTCAGAACTTTCAACTCCCAAATCACATAAGCTATTCATGCCTCAGAGTGTGCTACCTGCAGATATAACTAGCTCCTTTCATGATGCAATAGAGAAAGCACAGACTTTGGAGTCAAAGAGGTATAGATCTGAGTTCTGGCTGTATCACTTTCTATGTGCCTCTGGTCAAATTACTTAATCTCTCTGAGCCTCAGTTTTCTCAACTGTTTAATAGATAAATTTACTTCATAAAGTTCTGATGATTCAATGAGACAATTCAGGTGAAGTTTATCTTGACACAGTATTTAACAAATAGGAGATGCTCTCTAAGAATCCCTTCCCCATCTCCATGTCTATCAGTTACAAATGACTTGACAGAGAACTGAATCAGCCTATAAGACTCATTCCCACAGAGTAACACATTTCCAAAAAACCAACCTTCAATTTTTCTTGGCTTACTCTAAAGTCAGTTCTTTAGGAATATGTGCCAAATGGCCATCCAGCCTCACTGAAGGTGTTCAAAACTAGATAAAAATTAATGATGGTGTAAATCAATTTCAGCATTCAAGGAGAAAATGAATGAGATAACCTCTAAAGTGACCAAACTTTGCCTTTTATGATATATATATATATATATATATATATATATATATATATGCTCCACACAGCTAAGCAGTCCATTCTGCTAGGATTACTTCCTAATTGGCTAACACTCCCAGTTCCTTAAATTTCCTTTATAAAACCATTCTGTTCTTGTTTTTTAAATTAAAATTCAATCATGGTAACAAAATTCTATTTTGTAGTACATAAATAAAATTCTCCTTTAACCTACCCCTTCCAATACTAAAGTTTGAGATCATACTATTACTATTCGACAGTTTTTTTAATTATGGTATAAATTACATAAAATTTACCATTCCAACTATTTTTAAGTGTACAGTTCTGTGGCATTAAGTACATTCACACTGTGTGTGACTATCACCATCATCCATGTCCAGTACTTGTTCCAACCCAGTAAACTCCACACCCATTAAACTCCCCATTCTCCCCTCCCTCACCTCTTGGCAACCATCATTCTACTTTCTATCTCTATGAGCTTGACTACTTAAGGTATCTAATATAAGTGGAATCCTGCACTATTTGTCCTTTTATGACTGACTTTATTTCACTTAGCATAATATCTTCAAGGTTCACCCACATTGTAGCATGAGAGATAATTCCCATCTTTTTAAGGCTGAATAATATTCCATTCTATGGATATGCCACATTGTGTCAATCCATTCATCTGTTTATGGACACTTGGGTTACTTACATCTTTTAGCTATTGTGGATACTGCTGTTATGAAAGTGGGTGCACAAATACCTGTTGGAGTCCCTACTTTCAATTCTTTTGAGTATATACCCAGAAGCAGACTTGCTGGATTACTGGTAATCCTGTGTTTAATATTTTGAGGCGTTGCCATACCATCCTCACGATAGTTGTACCATTTTACATTCCCACCAACAATGCACAAGGGTTCCAATTTCTCCACATCCTCATCAACAACTGCTATTTGCTTTTTGTTTTTTACAAAAGCCATTCTAATGGATGTGAAATGTTCTCTCATGTGATCTTGGTTTGCATTTCCCTAATGATTAGTGATGTTGAGCATCATTTCATGCGCTTATTGGCCATTTGTATACCTTCTCTGTTGAAATAGCTATTCAAGTCCTTTGCCCATTTTTTAACCAGGCTGTTTTTTTGTATGTCTAATTGTTTTGCCATAAGCATCTTTGCCACAAGCATTTTTGTCACATAACTATTTGCCACAAGGTGATTTTGCCATAAAAAATAAAATCATGAAAAAAGGGAAATTCATTAAAAGACATAATTAAACATGAAAAATGAGTAAGAAAACTAAAGACTTGTGAAATACAAATATTTGAATACATTCAACATGTATAGTGTAGATTCACAGCAATATTGTGCAAATAATTGATTTTATTTTTTTGGCTTATATCTAAGCATTTGTCTTCAAAGTCTTTTGTTCATAATATTATACTTTTATTTTGCTTGTTGATTTGCCCCCTGGTTCAAAGCAACACTTTTTCTTTTATCACTAAAATTCCTTCCTTCCTTCAATTTCCAAATCCTAGGATGCATATTTATAACTGAGATTTGTACTGTGTTGTGAAAGCCTTCTACACAGTTGTTTGTTCTTGGCATACTATCACATTTCTGTTGGTAGACATTCTAAAGTTCTATGGGAAAGAGGCTTCAAAACTCAGCACCACTATACAAACCATATGAGGGCTAAGATTTACATAATAAAAAATGGAAGTATTATGTCAATGGAGAAATGAAACCAAACTTGTCAACCAGCCGATGAAAGGAACTGTCAACGTTATTTTTTTATCTTTTGTAGCAAAATTGCCTTTCAGCCAATAAAGTTATATGGCAAAAATGCTAGAACCTATTTTTTTGTTGTTGAGCTGTAGGAGTTCTTTATATATATTGGATATTAATCCCTTATCAGATAGATGGTTGGTAAATATTTTCTCCCATCCATGACTACCTTTTCATTTTGTTGATAAGTGCTATTTCATGCACAAAAGTTTTTAATTCTCATGAAGTTTTCTGTTTCTTTTTTTTCTTTTGTCATCAGTACTTTTGGTGTTGTATCCAAGAATCCATCATGAAATCCCAGGTCATGAAGATTTACTTCTATGTTTCCTTCTAAGAGTTTTAGAGTTTTAACTCATATGTTTAGGTTTTAGATTCATTCTGTTATTTTTATGTATGTGCAAGATAAGGGTTCAACTTCATTTATTTTGTAGGTGTCTTACTTATAAGTTCTTTATCCCTCTATTTGTCCTACCATCCCTGGTTTCTGAGCATCTGAAATTAAATATCCATTCTATGCATGTGCTAGTCATTAATTAATTGTGACTGTCAGCTCCAAATTCACCCTTTTGTCTGGTTTGTGAAAATGGATCTGGGCCCTTTAAATATTTTTCCTTTCAGAGAAAATATAATGTCAGGTCTTGTTAGTAGAGAGCACAGGAGAGACATTTTAGGAGGAAAAGGTTTTGCTTCCTGGTCCCAGTGTGCTTTCTCAGCAGTCTTTTACAGGAGGGGTTTTCCTCCATTGCAGCTCCAGCAGTGCACAGCAGCCAGCAGCACCCACAGGCTGGTACCTTCCCCCGATGACCTCCATTGGGCTGTTATACAGCAGACTGCCTCTAGGGAGACAGCTCCCTGTGAACAGCTTTCCCCAGTGCAGGCATCCCCACTAACCAAAAGTCTGTAACACCACTTTAATTTTAAGGAAGACCTACGTTATTAGTATCTGTCTTTCTAACCAAAGAAATCCAAAGAGGATTTCCGATTTTATGACAAAAGACAAAAACAGAAAACAGCATTCAGCATTTGTTTTGCAAGCCATTACAGAGGCAGCATACCCCCCAAGCAGCAAGAGTGACACCACCAAGCTCCTCCCATGGAACCATACTTGGCATCTCAGCATCACACCAACATAGCTTTGAACTGTTTCTGTGAGCATCTGTGCTTTATCTCAGTTTATTCTGTGCATTAGCAAGATATGCCCTGAAGTATCAGAAAAGCCTAAAAGAGGTTATTTTTTGGGTCTGGAAATACTCAAAAACTTTTCCATATAAATTACTGACAAGTGCTTCATCACTTTAAGCCATTTTGGCTTATGAAAGGTTATATAGGAACATTCTATTTTCAGACAGCTTGGGAAACCTGCACCTTAGAAGGCAGACTTCTGGTAACTCTAAAAACGCAGATTACCTAACAGTGAGAAGCTGAAAGATGGGGAAGAAGACAAGGATGCCCACTCCCCCCACTTTTATTCAACGTAGTTCTAGAGGTCCTAGCCATGGCAATCAGAAAACACAAAGAAAGAAAAGGCATCCAGATTGGTAAAGAAGAAGTCAAACTGTCCGTTTGCAGATGACATGATATTCTACATAAAAAACCCTAAAGAATCCACTCCAAAACTACTAGATCTAATATCTGAATTCAGTAAAGTTCTGGGATACAAAATTAATACACAGAAATCCGTTGCATTTCTATACACTAACGGTGAACTAGCAGAAAGAGAAATCAGGAAAACAATTCCATTCACAATTATATCAAAAAGAATAAAATACCTAGGAATAAACCTAACCAAGGAAGTGAAAGACTTATACTCTGAAAACTACAAGACACTCATGAGAGAAATTAAAGAAGATACCAATAAATGGAAACACATCCCATGCTCATGGATAGGAAGAATTAATATTGTCAAAATGGCCATCCTGCCTAAAGCAACCTACAGATTCAATGCAATCCCTATCAAAATACCAACAGCATTCTTCAATGACCTAGAGAAAATAGTTCTAAAATTCATATGGAATCACAAAAGACCCCGAATAGACAAAGCAATACTGAGAAGGAAGAATAAAGTGGGGGGAATTATGCTCCCTGACTTCAAGCTCTACTACAAAGCTACAGTAATCAAGACAACTTGGTACTGGCACAAGAACAGACCCATAGACCAATGGAACAGACTAGAGAACACAGATATAAACCCAAACATATATGGTCAATTAATATATGATAAAGGATCCATGGATATACAATAGGGAAATGACAGCCTCTTCAACAACTGGTGTTGGCAACACTGGACAGCTACATGTAAGAGAATGAAACTAGATTATTGTCTAACCGCATACACAAAAGTAAACTCCAAATGGATCAAAGACCTGAATGTAAGTCATGAAACCATAAAACTCTTAGAAAAAAACATAGGCAAAAATCTCTTGGACATAAACATGAGCAACTTCTTCATGAACATATCTCCCCAGGCAAGGAAACAAAAGCAAAAATGAACAAGTGGGACTATATCAGGCTGAAAAGCTTCTGTACAGCAAAGGACACCATCAGTAGAACAAAAAGACATCCTACAGTATGGGAGAATATATTCATAAATGATGTATCTGATAAGGGGTTGACATCCAAAATATATAAAGAACTCATGCACCTTAACAAACAAAAGCAAATAATCCAATTAAGAAATGGGCAGAGGACATGAATAGACACTTCTCCAAAGAAGAAATTCAGATGGCCAACAGGCACATGAAAAGATGCTCCACATCACTAGTCATCAGAGAAATGCAAATTAAAACCACAATGAGATATCACCTCACAACAGTTAGGATGGCCGCCATCCAAAAGACAAACAACAACAAATGTTGGCGAGGATGTAGAAAAAAGGGAATCCTCCAACACTGCTGGTGGGAATGTAAATTAGTACAACCATTGTGGAAAGCAGTATGGAGGTTCCTCAAAAAACTCAAAATAGAAATACCATTTGACCCAGGAATTCCACTCCTAGGAATTTACCCTAAGAATGCAGGCCAGTTTAAAAAAGACATATGCACCCCTATGTTTATTGCAGTACTATTTACAATAGCCAAGAAATGGAAGCAACCTAAGTGTCCATCAGCAGATGAATGGATAAAGATGTGGTATATATACACAGTGGAATATTATTCTGCCATAAGAAGAAAACAAATCCTACCATTTGCAACAACATGGATGGAGCTAGGGGGTATTATGCTCAGTGAAATAAGCCATGCGGAGAAAGACAAGTATCAAATGATTTCACTCATCTGTGGAGTACAAGAATAAAGAAAAAAGTGAAGGAACAAAACAGCGGCAGACTCACAGAACCCAAGAATGGACTAACAGTTACCAAAGGGAAAGGGACTGGGGAAGATGGGTGGGAAAGGAGGGATAAGGGGGAAAAAGGGCTATAACAATTAGCATACATAATGTACCAGGGGGTGGGGGAGAATACAGGGAAGGCAGTATAACACAGAGAAGACAAGTAGTAATTCTATAGCATCTTACTACGCTGATGGACAATGACTGTAATGGGGTATGTGGTGGGGACTTGATAATAGGGGGAGTCTAGTAACCATAATGGTGCTTATGTGATTGTACATTTATTATAGCAAAATTTTTAAAAAATGTTTTATTTCCAAAAAAAAAAGGACAGATTTTCATCAAGCTCTGCATATCTGTCATCATTAGTACTTACTTCTCTGCCACTCAGGGAACCACAGCCCTCTCCTATAATGCCTTGCTCTCAGCCTCTGGTACAGCTCATCTTTTGGGTTCTTTATCTCAGGCCTAAGCATAGTTACTATATATTTATCATATTAATTATACTTCTACCATATATCAATCATTACTACATTTTATTACATCTGCTATTCTTTAGTTCTCCTTATTTCTACCAAGCCAACCCTTCATTACTTCAATCTTCTGTTGTAAGAAGTAATTCTTTATTAAATTCCTTGTGCAAATTCCTTGTAGTATCTCTCCCTTGATTGGACCCAGACTGATACAGATGAGCTGAAACAAAATGTCAAAGCCACTTACTATATACAGGACAGACATGCTAATGTTTTCTATACATTATCACTTTGTATTTTAACTAAAACTCTGTGATCTATCTCTACAGTAGGAAAACTGAGACTCAGGAAACTGTGATTTGCCTACAGTAATATAAATCCAGGTCCATCTGCCACTAAAGTCCTGACTGGTTCTCTACTAGGGCATTTATTTTTCTTAGCGGAATCTAACAACATTTTTTATGGAACTAAAATCTTTGTGCAGTTAAAGATTAAACACAGCAGGCCTAGCTGCTATTCTTAAAAAGGGCAGCTTACAAGGTTGGCCTTGGCTGATGTCTGGATACTTAGATTTTGGGAGGGTTCTATTCCCAGAACTGGTAAGGGTGATTCAGTGTGCCTAAACTGAGCAAACAGTAAGGTTTATGCTAAGCACTTGCTTTCCTTCTGGGAGTTTGGAATTTTGGCAAAGGGTACCTCTGTGAAAAACCCTTTCCACTCACCCCAAAAAAGAAAACTCTCAGCACTAAGTCCCTAATGCACTTCCTAGGTAGACAATTGTCAACAACTTGCTGCTGATGGAAGCATATCCTGTGTGATTCTACCAGGAGAAAACTCTCGAAAGCTGGAGCCTCATTTTCCCATACACTATTTCCAATTGCTGATTTTGCCTTATATCCTTTCACTGTTATAAATCACAGCCTAGTTCTGTATGCTGAATTCTGTATATCCTAGCGAGTCACTAGACTTACAATAACACAACCTATGGCATGCCAAGCATTTTATTAAATACAGAGGACACAAAAATGAAGAGGGACTTTGCCCTCAAGGTATTTTACAGTCTATTTAAATATCCTTTCTTTCACTTCTCTGATCCTCATTTCTTAGTCTATTCACCACTTAAAATAGATTAGAAACATTTCCCTGAGCTAAATTTCATTCTTAGTGCTGAAGTGATATTAAATATTTAATAAGTCCATCAGGCAAAATCTAAGATAGAAAGTGCTAATAAACTCAAAGGCCATGCATATTTTCTCTTTACTTTCCCCATCTTATTGTGTTACTCATTAAAAATAGACAAACCCTTGTACATTGCTGGTGGGAATATAAAATGGTGCAGCTGCAACAGAAAATAGTTTGGTGGTTCCTCAGAAAGCAAAAATAGAGCTACCATATGGTCTGGCAATTCCACTCCTAAGTATAGTCCCAAAAGAATTGAAAAGTGGTACTGAAACAAATATCTATACACACATGTTCATAATAGCACTGCACAATAGCTAAAAGGTGGAAACAACACAAATGCCCATTAACAAATGAACAGAAGAACTGTGGTATATATATATATATATACACACACACACACACACGGAAGAATATTATTCAGCTATAAAAGGGAACAAAGTACTAGAATATGCTACAACACGGATGAACCTTGAAAACATTTACTCTAAGTGAAATAAGCCAGACACAAAAGGTCACATGTTCTATGATTCCATTTATATGAAATGTCCAGAATAGGTAAATTCAGAGAGACAGAAAGCAGATTGGTGGTTGTCAGGGGCTAGAGGGACGAGGAAATGGAGGGTTACTACTTAAACGTTATAGGGTTTTTTGGTGGGTAATAAAACTGTTTGTAACAAGATGAGGTGGTGGTGACACAACACTGTGAAGGTAGTAAATACCACCAAAATTTTCCCTTCAAAATGGCTGATTTTGTGTTATATGAAGTTCATCTCAATAAAAATAAAACTTTGAAAAGCAATGCAGTATACAATATGACATGAAAGAAGAAAACCAACCTTCCTGGTGTTATTTGAATGGATAATGATAGCTTGAAATAAAATCATCTGTGATGATGGCTGATTGAGAGGAGATTCAAGATGGCAGCATGAGAGGTGAGACAGAGAACTCCTCCCAAAACCACAGATAGTTTGAAAATATAGTTAATACAACTAACCCCAAAACAGCAACAGGAAAGAAGGCTGCACCAGACTGCATACAGACCTCACGAACAGAGCAGACCTCACAAAACAAGGTAACCTACGAAAGCCTTGATCCGGAGGGACCCTAGCCCTTCCCCCACCCCAGCTCACGGGCAAGAGGAAGAGAAACGTAGCGGGGGAGGGGGTGGAAGCCTGGGACTGCTAAACACCTAGCCCTGGAGATCTGCTTTGCAAACAGAAACCTACATTGTGTGGTGCTCTGGAGGATGGGGAGCTGGGACAGGCGGAGTGCTTGATAGATTCCGGCTGTTTGTGGAAGACGGAATCCACATCTGGCCGCTCTGGGACAAGGGAAAGGCAGGCGGTCTGACAGGCTTCCTAGCAGCGAGAGGGCTGCTGAAGGGGTGGGGTTTGCATGGAGCTGGCTGAGTGGGAGAAGGGATAGGGGGACAAGGTTGTCTGGGTGTGCTCTGCCCAGCAGATTCGGAACTTTGAGGAGCTCAGGCGCTCAATCCCCCTGGATGGCTATTCAGTTCCAAGGAACCCCACTGTGATACACAGCCTGAGGAAACTTCCTCCTGGCCTCACAGCACCAGCTCGCAAACCGGCAGTCACTGCTCTGGCGTCAGGCCAGCCAGAGAGAGGCCTCACCTACAACAGCTAGAGACGCAAAGTACAAAGGCTTACACATGGGTGCTTGGCCCACTGGCTCTGATATGGGAGACAGGCAGGAGAGACAGGAATCAGGAAACAGATGTTACCTCCCCCCAGGCACCAGCTCCGCTCTCCTACGACCCCCAACCTCACTATGGGGCTGAGCAGCTCCAGAGACTGGAGCTTCTGGGCAGTACAGGGCACCACACAGAAATATGAAATGTCAAAAGAACATGGTTAAGACCAAATTCTCACAAACCCCAGAAAAACGGCCAAATGAAACTGAACTTAGCAATCTTCCTGAAAGAGAGTTCAAAATAAAAATAAAAAACATGCTTATGGAGGTACAGAAAAATATTCAAGAACTCAGGAATTAATTTAAAATGGAGATTCAATCATTAAGAAATTCCGTATCTGAAATTAAACATACAATGGAAGGATTTAAAAGCAGATTAGATTTAGTAGAAGAGACAGCAAATAGAATAGAATTTAGAAAAAAGGAGTATAAAAAAGCTGAGGCAGAGAGAGAAAAAAGGATCTCTAGGAATGCAAGAATATTGACAGACCTCTGTGACCAATCCAAATAGAAAAATATTCGCATTATAGGGGTGCCAGAAGAAGAGAAGAGAGAAAAAGGGATAGAAAGTGTCACTGAGGAGGTAATTGCTGAAAACGTCCTCAATCTGGGGAAGGAGAGATAGTCTCTCAAGCCATGGAGGTGCACAGATCTCCCAACACAAGGGACCCAAGGAAGACAACATCAAGACATATAGTAATTAAAATGGCAATGATCAAAGATAAAAACAGATTTATAAAAGCAGCTAAAGAGAGAAAAAAGTTCACAAAGGAAAACCCATCAGGCTATCATCAGATTTCTCAACAGAAACCTTACAGGCCAGAAGGGAGTGGCATGATCTATTTAATGCAATGAAGCAGAAGGCCCTTGAACCAAGAATACTCTACCCGGCAAGGTTATCATTTAAATTTGAAGGAGGGATTAAAAATTTTTCAGATAAGCAAAAGCTGAGAGAATTTACCTCTCACAAACCACCTCTACAGTGCATTTTGGAGGAACTCCTATGGATGGAAGTATTCCTAAGGCTAAACAGATGTCACACAGGGGCTAGAAAAATAGTACAGAATATGATTCATAACATAAAAAGAATGGAGAAGGAAGAAAAAGGAGGAAAAAAAAAGGAACCTTTAGGTTGTGTTTGTAATAGCATATGAAGTGAGTTAAATTTGATTCTTAAATAGAAAGGGAATCACCCTGGAACATTTGGTAGCCACAAATCTAAAGCCTGCAATGGCAATAAGTACATACCTATCAATAATCACCCTAAATGTAAATGGTCTGAATGCACCAAAAGACGTACAGTCACTGAATGGATGAAAAAAAAAAAACCTGTCTATATGCTGCATACAAAGACTCACTTAAAACCCAAAAACATATACAGACTGAAAGTAAACAGAAAAAGATATTTCATGCAACTAATAGGGAGAAAAAAGCAGGAGTTGTGGTATGTTTATCAGACAAAGTAGACTTCAAAACAAGGAAAGTCACAAGAGACAAAGAAGGACATTACATAATGATAAAGGGGTCAGTCCAAAAAGAGGATATAACTATTATAAATATTTCTACACCCAACACAGGATCACCTACATATGTGAAACAAATGCGAACAGAATTACAGGGGGAAATAGAATGCAATGCATTCATTTTGGGAGACTTCAACACACCACTCACTCCAAAGGACAGTTCAACCACACAGAAAATAAATAAAGACCAGAGGCACTGAACAATGTATTAGAACAGCTGTACCTAACGGACACCTACAGAACACTCCATCCAAAAGCAACAGGATACACATTCTTCTCAAGTGCACATGGAACATTTTCAAGAATAGATCATATATTAGGACACAAAAAGAGCCTCAGTAAATTAAAAAAGATTGAAATTGTACCAACCAACTTCCCAGATCACAAAGGTATGAAACTACAAACAAATTACTCAAAGAAAATGAAAAAGTCCACAAACACGTGGAGGCTTACTAACATGCTCCTAAATAATCAATGCATCAATGACCAAATAAAAACAGAGATCAAGCAATATATGAAGACAAATGACAACAATAATTCAACACCACAAAATCTGTGAGATGCAGCGAAGGCCATGCTAAGAGGGAAATATGTTGCAATACAGGTCTACCTCAGGAAAGAAGAACAATCCCAAATGAACAGTCTCAACTCACAGTTAATGAAACTAGAAAAGGAAGAACAAATGAGGCCCAAAGTCAGTAGAAGGGGGGATATAATAAAGATTAAAGCAGAAATAAATAAAATCAAGAAGAATAAAACAATAGAAAGAATCAATGAAAGCAAGAGCTGGTTCTTTGAGAAAATAAACAAAATATATAAAGCCCTAGCCAGACTTAAAAAAAAGTCTACTCACATAAACAGAATCAGAAATGAGAAAGGAAAAATCACTATGGACACCAAAGAAAAACAAAGAATTATGAGAGAATACTATGAAAAATTATATGCTAACAAACTGGATAACATAGAAGAAATGGACAACTTTCTAGAAAAATACAACCTACCAAGGCTGACCCAGGAAGAAACAGAAAATCTGAATAGACTAATTACCAGCAAAGAAATTGAATTGGTAATCAAAAAAACTACGTAAGAGCAAACCACCTGGACCAGATGGTTTCACTGCTGAATTTTATAAAACATTTAGTGAAGACCTAATACCCATCCTCATTAAAGTTTTCCAAAAAGTAGAAGAGGCGGGAATATTCCCAAACTCATTCTACAAGGCCAACATCACTCTAATACCAAAACCAGGCAAAGACACCACAAAAAAAAGAAAATTACAGACCAATATCCCTCATGAACATAGATGCAAAAATACTCAACAAAATATTAGCAAAACGAATTCAAAAATACATCAAAAAGATAGTCCATCATGATCAAGTGGGATTCATCCCAGGGATGCAAGGATTGGTACAACATTCGAAAACCCATCATCATCCACTACATCAACAAAATGAAGGTCAAAAACCACATGATCATCTCCTGAGTAGCTGAAAAAGCATTCAACAAAATTCAACATTCATTCATGATAAAAACTCTCAACAAAATGGGTATAGAGGGCAAGTTAAAACCAGAAGCTGAAAGCTTTTCTTTTAAGATCGGGAACAAGACAAGGATGCCCACTCTCCCCACTTTTATTTAACACAGTTCTGGAGGTCCTAGCCACAGCAATCAGACAACACAAAGAAATAAAAGGCATCCAGATTAGCAAGGAAGAACTCAAACTGTCCCTGTTTGCATATGACATGACATTGTACATAAACAACCCTAAAGAATCCACTCCAAAACTACTAGATCTAAAATCCAAATTCAGTGAAGTTACGGGATACAAAATTAATACACAGAAATCTGTTGCATTCCCATACACTAACGATGAACTAGCAGCAAGAGAAATCAGGAAAACAATTCCATTCATAATCACATCCAAACAAATAAAATACCTAGGAATAAACCTAACCAAGGAAGTGAAAGACCTATACCCTGGAAACTACAAGGCACTCTTAAGAGAAATTAAAGAGGACACTAATAAATGAAAATTCATCCCATGCTCTTGGCTAGGAAGAATTAATATCGTCAAAATGGCCATCCTGCATAAAGCAATCTGCAGATTCAATGCAATCCCTATCAAAATACCTACAGCATTCTTCAATGAACTAAAGAAAATAGTTCTAAAATTCATATGGAATCACAAAAGACCCCGAATAGCCAAAGCAATCCTGAGAAGGAAGAATAAAACAGGGGGAATTACACTCCCTGACTTCAAGCTCTACTACAAAGCCACAGTAATCAAGACAATTTGGTACCAGCACAAGAAAAGACCCATAGACCAGTGGAAGAGAATAGAGAGCCCAGATATAAACCCAAGCATATACGGTCAATTAATATATGATAAAGGAGCCATGGATATACAATAGGGAAATGACAGCCTCTTCAACAACTGGTGTTGGCAAAACTGGACAGCTACATGTAAGAGAATAAAATTGGATTGCTGTCTAACCCCATACACAAAAGTAAACTCGAAATGGATCAAAGACCTGAATGTAAGTCATGAAACCATAAAACTCTTAGGAAAAAACATAGCCAAAAATCTCTTGGACATAAACATGAGCAACTTCTTCATGAACATATCTCCCCGGGCAAGGGAAACAAAAGCAAAAATGAACAAGTGGGACTATATCAAACTGAAAAGCTTTTGTACAGCAAAGGATACCATCAGCAGAACAAAAAGACATCCTACAGTATGGGAGAATATATTCATAAATGACATATCCGATAAGGGGTTGACATGCAAAATATATAAAGAGCTCATGCACCTCAACAAACAAAAAGCAAATAAGCCAATTAAAAAATGGGCAGAGGATCTGAACAGACAGTTCTCCAAAGAAGAAATTCAGATGGCCAACAGGCACATGAAAAGATGCTCCACATCACTAGTCATCAGAGAAATGCAAATTAAAACCACAATGAGATATTGATATCACTTCACACCAGTTAAGATGGCCACCATCCAAAAGACAAATAACAACAAATGTTGGTGAGGATGTGGAGAAAGGGGAACCCTCCAACACTGCTGGTGGGAATGTAAATTAGTTCAACCATTGAGGAAAGCAGTATGGAGGTTCCTCAAAAAACTCAAAATAGAAATACCATTTGACCCAGGAATTCCACACCTAGGAATTTACCCTAAGAATGCAGCAGCCCAGTTTGAAAAAGACATATACACCCCTCTGTTTATTGCAGCACTATTTAGAATAGCCAAAAAATGGAAGCAACCTCAGTGTCCATCAGTAGATAAATGGATAAAGAAGATGTGGTACATATACAAAATGGAATATTATTCAGCCATAAAGAAGAAGACAAATCCTTCCATTTGCACCAACATGAATGGAGCTAGAGCATATTATGCTCAGTGAAATAAGCCAGGCAGAGAAAGACAAGTTTCAAATGATTTCACTCATCTGTGGATTATAAGAACAAAGAAAAAAATGAAGGAACAAAACAGCAGCAGACTCACAGAACCCAAAAATGGATTAACAGTTACCAAAGGGAAAGGGACTGTGGAAGAGGGGTTGGAAGGGAGGGATAAGGGGGGAAAGGGCTATTACACTTAGCACACATAATGTAGCTGAGGTGGGGGTGTGGTGGGGGATACGGCGAAGGCAGTATAACACAGAGAAGACAAGTGATTCTATAACATCCTACTACGCTGATGGACAGTGACTGCAATGGGGTATGTGTGGGTACTTGATAATAGAGGGAGTCTAGTAACCATAATGTTGCTCATGTAATTGTATATTAATAATAGCAAAAAAAAATTCCATCAAAAAAAAGTAACTTACAGCTTTTGATTGCTTACAATTTTTAACTCCCCAAAAACTCAACTACTAATAACCCACTGCTGACCAGAAGCCTATACGAAAACACAAACAACACATATTTTGTAGGTTATATGTATTATACACTGTATTCTTACAATAAAGTAAGCTAGAGAAAATGCTTTTCCAAATCCGAAAAAAATTTTCCAATAAGTTTATTGAAAAAAATCCATGTGTAAGTGGACCCACACAGTTCAAACCTGAGTCATTCAAGGGTCAACTATCTATATCCTAGAAAACTATTTGAAGACTCAACGTGGCTCTAAGCAATGAGACAGATACTGATGTCTTATCTATATAGAGTATTAATTTTTTTCCAAAAACCATGGAATATAAAATGTTTCTAAATTATTGCATAATTTTGAATATTACATTGAATATACATGCACAAATATATAAAATCAATATTGTAAAGACATTTGCCTATTTTATCAATATCCCTAAAAGTTTATGATACTTAGATTGGTCCATCCTTTTACAGAAAAACGTAGCCTTATATTCAGGGTTTCATCATATTCAGACATACACCACACGTATACATACCATTTTTTTTAAGTGTAAAAGTAGAGTGTCCTATAATGTTTTGATTATATGTCTTGGTATTGAGTTTGGGTTTACAAGTGACAGACATTTTTTTCTTTTGCCTACCTGTATTTTCCAATTTTTTAGCAATGAACATGTATTATTCTTACCTATCAAGAAATGGAGGTAATAAGAGTACCTCTTAGAGGATGCTGTGAAGATTAAATGAGATAATACACTTAATGCCCTTAACACAGTATTCAGGATATCATAAATATACAATAAATGTTAGGTACTATGGGTATTATTATGTTTATGTTTTTGTTCACATTCCTCAGGATATATGTCTTTCATTACCTATGGCAAAAGCATTCACCTTAATCCAGGCCTGGGTCACCTGAGTCAAGCCTAAATTAATGTAATAATAGTTTCTTAGCTGACCCAGCAGTCTCCAGACCCTCTTCCCAATTTCCTTACCAGGGCCAGGGTTAATTCATAAAACAACACTCATATTACCTCCATGCTAATGGCTCTCCATTACTTACACGATCAAGTTCCAAACATCTTTAATCTGACCTCTGCTGGTCATTCCCTTTTTCTCCCCATTTACTTATTCCTTCAACAAACATTTACTGGGGTACTTTCATGTGTCTAGTACTACAGTAGAAACAGACAGGTAAGTTACTAATTTTTCACTGAAGCAACTCACAATCTAGTGAGAGAGGCATGTAAACAAAACACAACATGAACCACATAATAAAATGAAAACTTAAGGCCCAGAGGGAATAAATGTACCTGGTTGGTATGGAGGGAGAGAGCATGAAGAAAGCCCAGAGAAGGGAACTCACAAGAGGCAAGATATGAATAGGGTTTGCAGGATGACTTAAAATAGCTAATTTCCAGATATAAGCTTTACTCAATTTACTTCACACCTTAGGGTGTTCTCCCACATTGACTCACCTTAAGTAAAATTTAGAAAAATCCTACCTCCTTTCACAGTGCAATCCCTATAACTCTGGCTCAGTATTTTTTTTCAAACTGAGTCTAGACTCATTCACAACTTATTTAAGGGTCTCAACCATTATCTGAAAAAAAAAAATAGAGCAGTAGTTCTCAAACTTTTTGGTCTTAGATTCCCTTGAAACTTAAAAATTATTGAAAATCCCAATGTACTTTTGATTATGTGGGTTATAAGTATTGATATTTTGCCTATTAGAAACTGAGTTAATTTTTAAAATATTTATTAATTCATTTTAAAATACCAATAACAAAACCAAGATTTTAACATTAAAATTTTTTAACTATATTTTATAAAATAAAACCAAAATTTAGTAAAAACAGTTTCAATGTCTTACATTTTTGCAAATATCTTCCACACCCAACTTAATAGAAGATGGCTAGATTCTCCTATCTTTTTCTGCATTAAATCTGTTGTGATGTCATTTTGGTTGATATATATGGATGAAATCTAGCCTTCAACAGGTACATATTTGGCAAAAGAAGGAGTATCTCAATAGTCTTTCCACATATCTATGGATCTTCTTCCTTAATACTATAGCCACACTTGAAAAGTGAGTTTCTTCAAAGTTAGTTGCAATACGGCATACAACACCTTATCAGTGGATTTTTCATACTCCGTTATATTAAAATTCATTGGTCTGTCTTGCATTTTGAATAAATTTTTACCTACCATGATTATATAACATTATGCAACATTCATTTATAAAACACTGATTCATGAAGTTATAAAAATCTTCTAACTATTGACATATTTCATTATATAATACTAAAAAAAAAATCACTTTTACTAATCGCACGATGAAACTCATCAGAAAGGCCTTTAAATACTGGGGCTTATGAGCCCATTGTCCAGACAAGTTTCCAAAATCCTGATTTTGCTTGAAAGCTCAAATTTTATCATATCATGGCAACAAATACTGTCATTATTTCCCTTGAAATGACAAGCTTACTTCATTCATTCGTAATAAAATGTCTGCCAAATAACCAAATCTGAATAACCATAGTCTGTCGTGTTGTTTTTTCAAGTAAAAATGGTCATCTATGAAACAAGTGGCTAGTTCAGCTGGCAACTCAAACAAATCACAAAAGTGTTTTTCCTTGAGATAACCATCACAACTCAGTATGTGACAACTAAGTGTCTTATATGTATTACCCATTACATCACAAAGACTATTAAAAAGATACATAATTAGGGTAATGATTTAATAGTAATAATCTGTACTATTTCATCAAGGACATTCTTAAGTGAAACTGGAATTTTTTTTCCTTCTTTAACTTCAAGTGTGTGGTGACGAAGAATATAATGACTAAAAGTACAATTTGGTGCCACTGCCTTGATTCATGCTAGGGTGTTAGTAGTTCTACACATCATTACTTATACAACATCACTGAAAATGTTGACACAGAAAAAGCAAATAACATCTTAGTGTTATAATGAAATGAGTTTTGACCTTAAAGAACCTCTAAAAGCATCCTGGGCTCCTTGAAGGGTCCATGGACCACACTTAAGAATCACTGTACTAGACTACAATAGAATTTTTAAAAGAAAAACTCAAGTAACTCACACATTTGAAAAGGTTAAGAATTTTATTTCATGAAACTTGTTGTAGTCCCATATATATATATATACATATATATATATATATATATATATACACAGATATATATTTAACTATATATTAGGTTGTCCCATAAGATGGATCTCTTTTCATGGGTCATGGTCAAAAAAGCTTGCAAAACACTCCTCTAGCCCATACCAACTATTCCCTTCTAAAACTATGATAGAATTTACTGAGCCCTTGAGTTTATTCTGCCATAGACTGTCTAAATGTATTATGTATATGCTTATGCCTATTTCCAAATACATCATAAGCTCTCCAACTACACTGTATACATCTTTGTATATTCCCCCAATGATACTTAGATATATCACAGGTTCTCAAAAATTTTTTTCTACTTGAATTTCCTCATTAGCTTTAAGGGGCCTGTGAAGCAATTTGTCTAGGCCATAATAAGCCCACAAACACTTTCTAGTTTTGACATGTCACAAATAACTCCACATGTAGTGAGTTACAAAAGGGAAAGTATAGTTATTGGTATCACATTGACCTGAGGTATTTCCCTGACACTCATTAGCTCCATAATCATGGAGTGTTACTTCATCTCTTGGCCTCAAATCTTCATCTTCTAAATTAGAACACCACCTACCTCACAGGGTGGTTAAAAGGATTAAATGATATATGCTTGCAAAGTGAAATGTACAGTAACTGTTCCTCAGTGGGATACCACTGCTAAAGAACAGTAAGTGATAGTAAGAAAATGATACCTTATTATGTTACATTTCACCACATACAAAACATAGGCAGGTCATTCAACATTCATTCATGATAAAAACTCTCAACAAAATGGGTATAAAGGGTATATATCTCAACATAATAAATGCCATATACTACAAACCCACAGCTAACATAATACTCAATAGCAAAAAGCTGAAAGTTTTTCCTCTAAGATCAGGAACAAAACAAGGATGTCCACTCTCACCACTCTTATTCAACATAGTACTGAAGGTCCTAGCCATGGTAAGCAGACAAGACACAGAAGATAAAAGGCATTCAAATTGGTAAGGAAGAAGTGAAACTCTATTTGCAGATGACATGATATTACACACAGAAAACCTCAAAGAGTCTACCAAAAAACCTCAGAGTCTGCCAAAAAACTATTAGAACTAATAACTGAATTCAGCAAAGTTGCAGGATACAAAATTAATACCCAGAAATCTGTTGCATTCCTATATACTAACAAAGAACCAGCAGAAAGAGAAATCAGGAAAACAATTCCATTTACAATTGCATCAAAAAGAATAAAACACCTAGGAATAAACCTAATCAAGGACATGAAAAATCTATACTCTGAAAACTGTAAGATACTCATGAAAGAAATTAAAAGACACAAATAAACAGAAACCCATCCCATGCTCATGGATAGGAAGAATTAATATTGTCAAAATGGCCATCCTGCCCAAAGCAATTTAGAGATTCAATGCAATCCCTATCAAAACACCAACAGCATTTTTCAATGAACTAGAACAAACAGTTCTAAAATTCATATGGAACCACAAAAAACCCTGAGTAGCCAAAGCAATCCTGAGAAAGAAGTATAAAACTGGGGGTATTATGTTATCTGATGTCAAACTATTCTGTGAAGGTACAATAATCAAAACAGTATGGTGCTGGCATAAGAAAAGATTCACAGACCAAAAGAACAAAATAGCAAGCCCAGATACAAAAGAATGGAGCTGCCCTACTGTCTAACTCCATACACAAAAGTAAATTTGAAATGGATCAAAGACCAAAATGTAAGACATGAAACCATAAAACTCTTAAAGATAATATAGGCAAAAATATCCTGCACATAAGCATAAGCAATTTTTTTCCTGGACACATCTCCTCAGGCAAGGGAAACAAAATAAAAAATGAACTGGGACTACCTCAAACTTTTAACCTTCTGTACAGCAAAGGACACCATCAGAACAACAAAAAAGGCAATGTACAGTATGGGATAATATATTCATAAACAATTATCTGATAAGGGGTTAACATACAAAATATATAAAGAACTCATATGCCTTAACACCCAAAAAACCAAATAGCCCAACAGAAAAGGCAGAGAACATGAACAGATATTTCTTCAAAGACATACAGATGGCTAACAGATGCGTGAAAAGATGCTCCACATCACTAATCATCAGGGAACTGCAAATCAAAACCATAAGATAGCACCTCACACCAGTCAGAATGGCCACCATCCAAAACACAAGAAATATCAAGTACTGGCAAGGATGTGGAGAAAAAGGAACCCTCCTACACTGTTGGTGGGAATGTAAATTGGTATAACCGCTGTGAGAGCAGTATGGAGGTTCCTCAAAAAACTAAAATTAGAAATACCATTCAACCCAGTAATTCCACCTCTAGGAATTACCCGACACCCCTATGTTTATCACTGCATTATTTACAATACCCAAGATATGGAAGCAGCCTAAGTGTCCATCAACAGATGAATGGAAAAAGAAGATGTGGTATACATACACAATGGAATATTATTCAGCCATTGAAAAAAAAAAAGAAATCCTGTCATTTGCCACAACATGGATGGATCTAGAGGGTATTATGCTCAGTGAAATGAGCCAGGTGGAGGAAGACAAATAGCAAATGATTTCCCTTACTTGTGGAATATAAAAACAAAGCAAAACAGAATGAATATAACAGCAGTAGACTTATAGACACTGAGAAGTGACTGGTGGTCTCCATAGGGGAGGGGTTAGGGTGTGTGAGTAGAGAGGATGAGGGAGATGAAGGGGCAAAACAATTCTCAGTCATAATATAAGTCGGTCACAGGGATGGTGCAACATGGAGAATATAGCCAATGATTCTGAAACATCTTTCTGTGTTGACAGATAGTAACCACACCAGAGATGGTGAGGATTTAATAAAATAGGTAACTGCTGAACCACTGTGCTCTATGTTTGAAACCAGTATAAGACTGTATATCAATGATACTTCAATAAAAAAAGTAAAAGTAAAAAAAAAACCATGGGCACATCTGAATTACAGGATCATAGATTTTTGAAAGAACCACACAGATATCATCTAACTGTAATTGAACTCCTTTGCCTGCACCCTCCTCTGCTTGCACCACACACATACACATAGACATATACTCAGACAGATATACACACTCATACAGATAAGAAAACCAAGACAGCTCAAGGTTTTAAACGTCTTCCTCCTGGTTACAGAGCCAGTGAGGGGCAGAACTTGGTGTCAAATACATTCTCCTATTCATAACAATCCTGCTAAATACTTAACATTATTCATTTTGATTGATAAGGGAAACTCAGGTTCACACTTACTGAGGTTAAGTGACATGTCCAAGGTCTCGTAGGCAGTAAATAAAAAGAAGAATGGAACCCCAGCCTTCTAATTACAAGTCTGGGGTTCTTCCAGCTAAAATTTTGAAAGCTATCTAAGAATATGAATTCATTTTGTGCAGTCATTGATAATTGTTTGCATTTGGATCTGCATGGAATAATAGACATGGTCGTGTGAGTACTTTACTATGGCTAAAGATGCCAACTGATAACCACCAACAAATTAGTTTGAGCTGTAATATTTAATTCAAACTGGTGTTTTACTGAAGACTTCACAAGCTTTGGCATTTTTAAATAAGATACCTCTTAATTAGCCTCAGAGTATTAAGGAAATATATCCCAGAAGGATAATTTTGCAACGTTCGAAAAAATCCCTCTGGGATAGGCTAACATATTGAATATCATAGTCTTAATTTAAATTAACACTTTCACCAAAAAGGTCAATATAGACAAAACAAATTTTACTTTAACTGGTGTATGTATTAACTATTTCAATTCAGCTTTTGTAATAGTCTCATCACTTGCAGTGCTATTTAGCATGATGTCAAAACCAGCTCTGTTGCTTATTAGCAGGGCGACTTAGAGCAAATTACTCAACCCTTCTTATGTGTAAAATACATGATTATGCCTATGCTTTACAGGGATGTTAAGATTAGGCATAATGTACACAAAGTGTCCAGTAGTATACCTACCCTACAGAGGAAAGCTATTATTATGACAATTTTTATTATATGCTTTGACTTCACAATCCTGCCTTATCTCTTAGTTCCCTAGGATTTGTGCAACTGAGTGAAAAATGGACCTTTCTATTTCCTACTCCTGCTGTTGCTTTCAAAGCCCTACTGGCTACAGTTGTCAATCCTCTGACCTAAACTCTCTGCCGTCTACTTCTGGTGTCCCCAGAGCAAGTCCTTGAAACTCCTCTCGCTGTATTAATTTCCTGGTCAGAAAAAAGATAATGCTCATTTACTTACCAATTCATGATCTCCCAATAATTGCTATGTTAACAACTGCCTGAAATTAATCTATAAGACCTCAAATGAAACCATCTGAATTTATAGTTCTTTTTTTAAATGCCAATTTTTTTTAAACACAAACTTAGTTGTTTTAAACATATGGTCAACTATAAAGAATTCAGAGAAGAGCTGCTATCAGATCATACCATGACTGCTCCACCAGCTCACTATTCAACTCCTACAGTTACTCTTCTTCCTGCCCTCTTGAATAATAGGCTCCATTAAGTAAAAGGCACTTTGTAGATAAAGGCAGCAAAGAAAATCATACACTACACATGCTTTTCCATTGCTTGAGACAGCTAGGAGAGGGCAAGAGGCAAGGAACCTACACAGACAGGACGGCATTGGGTCTCCACTGGCGGCCCTTTCTGAGGGGACAGAACTACTGCACGGATCACTGTTGAAAGGTTGAAGGGTAAGGGAGGTTGAGGGCCCTCCCATATGCAGGCACTGCAATGGGCTAGATACTTCATATACATTATTTCATAGTCTAGTATTACTTCCATTACCAGTGAGGAGACAGAGACTCAAAGGTTAAATGACTGGACCAAGGCCAGACAGCAAGTGGGAGAGGCACAGCCACAATTACTGCTCCTTGCCCTATAAGATACCCAGTGACTGAACCCAGAAAAGCATTTAGCCCCAGGCCCAGCAATAGAGAAGGTTAAGTACATGCTCATCTATACACTGGTTTTTTAGTCTGACAGTTTCTCTTTCCAACAGTGGGAATGATTGAGAAATAATTCATTTTTAACCTGCAGTTGTTATCAGCCAATTACTCCCATGGGTAGAAGAAAAGTGCTGTTTCTTAAATATTAATGTGATACAGGTCAGACTGTAGGTTACCTTGTTAAAAATGCAGATTCTGATTCAGTGAGTTTGGGGTGGCACCAGAGATTCTATGTTTCTAACAAGCTCTCAGAAGATGACGAAGTGCTTGGGCCATATTCAAAATAGATTACATTCAGTGACTCCGAACCTGGCTGCTCATCAGAATAATCTGGGAATCATTTAAAAACTATCGATTCCTGCCTCCCCTCCCCTCCCCTGGACATTCTGTGATATCTGGGACCTTCTACCTCATAATTCTGCAATTTAAAGAAATGAGTAATCATTAATGACAATAACCAAAGCAAGCACTGATTGACAACACAGCAAATATCTAGGTGCTTTACATATCAGCTGACTTACGCCTCACCACCACACTATAAGGTTGGTACTTATATCATTATTATTCCCATTTAATACATGAGGAAACCAATGTATTAATACATGAGGAAACCAAGGGACCGTTATGTGACCAAGGTCAGTCAGTGAGCAGACAACAGAAGTTACAGGGGTTCAAGACTTGAGCCAATCTTATTCCAAAGAGTCTATGCTCTCAGACACACACAATGTTGCTTCCCACATTACCCAATAGTAATGTCACTGGTTTTAACAGACACACTTGAATAAATAAATCCAAATGGGTCACCTCAGAAGATGTCGCCTTGGGAAGGCTATGCTCTTATTCCTCAGATGCTGCCATCATTTAAAACACTGCCACTGCTCAACTAACAAATTGAAGAGCTCTTGATCTGAAAATGAAAATGTCTTCAGAACCTAAACCTATGGCTTTAAATACCTTAACTGGGATAAAATTCATTTTTTGAGCATTGATTTTTTTGAAGACAAAAATTAGGAAAAGACAATTCAAAGAAACCTAGTGTCTGATCAAGCTAAGTGTTTTTATAATAAAAAATTCAGTGTTAGGTATTCAAATTTTTTCCTCATCACTCATCTCTGAAGCTGATTCACAAACAAGAGTTCTTTATGTTTTGCGCAATGTCTTTATCACCCAAGCCAAAGTGGTATTTTGAAGGGCAGCACTCATTTAGATGCACAGATTTTATTTGTTTAAGAAAAAAAAATTCACCTCAGTCATTCCAGAAGAAACACATTGCCCTTCACTATCCATACGAACACACATGCCTATGTTCAGAATGACTGTCTTGAAGCATGCAGTTTTCCTTTCTACTGCAAAAGCAACTGCTTTGATTTTCTTCCAGATTTTTTAATAAAAAATGTGTTTTATTTATACACATCCATTCCACAGAAAAGTAAATATGATAATCAGGCATTAATGAAGCATTTAACTGCATGCAGTAACCATAAAAGGCATTATACAAAGGCTACTATATATATCCGAAATGTGTGCCCAAATACCCTCACATACAAGGGATAAAGGCAAAACAAATACTACAGGGAATTAACTATAAAAAGATATTCTACTTCTACATCTAGATAGCTCCTTTGTTAAAGGAAAATGTCCTTTTTTTAACAAAGAAAATATACTGCAAATTCAGAATGATTTATAGATTTTTAAAAAGCAGGCATTAATGCAGATCAGCACAATTCCACACAACCAACCTCTGCTTGAACTGGACTCCCCATACCTTACTGAAGCCACAATTCCCCTGCACAAACTCCCACTCCACCACCCCCCACGCACACCCAACTCCCCACCAACCTCACAGGGGTTCCTGGGCTGGTCCATGGAATCTGATGACATCACTCTCTCTTCCTTCCTGGAATTCTAAACCCTGCTGCTCTCCCCTTGCACACAGCTACCATCTCCATGGCAACCTCACCTCCTCCTGCTTCCCTATTGGCTTCATGGAGCAGGATACACAAAAAGGTTTTCCGTTTTCCCCACCACCACCCGCCCCAAAAAAATGATGCTTTCAACAGGAACCTGAGCTAAATTTAGCTACTTGGGATTCAGATCCTATGACTAAGAAAGCACAGAGAAATGTCCTCCCTACGTTCCACCCTCCTCTCAACCCCACCTCAAAGTGGCTGCTCTACCTCCTTCTCTCTGGCCCCCAACCCAAAAGCAAATGGCAGCATGTGCTGATTATTAAAACAGCTGGACTGTCCCACATATAGAATTGGCACACAGAAAATTCTCACACCCACCTCTCCTCCCAAAAAGAGATGGAAAAAAAGAGAACAAAAATCAAAGTATGCACCCGACAAAAACAGTTGGGACATTTCATGGTCCAAGCATCAGTCTCCTGTTTCCTCCCATCCCAAGCCAAGGACTGGGAACACTATGCTTAAAGGGAAAACAGTCTCTAACCTCCTAGGAGACTGAATTCTCTTGCTGTTTGTTTGATATTTATTTCTCCCACCAGCAAGAAGCATGCTAACTAAAGCCTAGAACCACAAATCCTGGGTCTAATTTTCCATCCCAGGGACCAACCTGCTATGTAAATTGGAGCAAGTTCTCATATTCCTCATCTAAAAAGCAACTCCCACGCAGGGATGTTATAGGAATTACTGACAAAATTAATGTAAAGTAGTTTAAGTCCCTGGGCCAAATAGACCAAATAGAGAGTAAGCTGAAATTGTTAGTGATGAAATGCCTGTGGATAGTAACAGAAATTAATAATCCCCAGAGAAAGAACATGAATTTCCAGAAAATTACCCTTTCATAAACATAGGTAACCACAAAATATGCATAATTTCTTGAACCATACACAGTCCTCAAAAGGTGTCTACTTTTAGTGAAATCCAGCTATACTCACCTTATACACCAGCCAATTTTTGACTAGCACTCAATCTTTGCCTAGCAATTGCCCTATTTTTTCTTTGCTTAGTCCTCTAACTTTAATTTTGAAATTGCTACTCATTCACCCTAATGATGACTGACGAGGGTGATTTAATTTTCCATCTTAGCTGCCCACTTCCCACTCAAAGGAAGTAATTTTTTCTCAGAGCCATATTTGCTAGCTGAACACTGAATCAACCCAATGGCCATGTCTTATATGACTCTACAGGACAAAGCATCAATTGTAACCAAGCAGGAAAGGCTCCAAGCAGGTCAGAGCCTTGTAGTATGAAAGGGAGTGGATTAAAATAAGACACACCCAGAAAAACTGTATTTTCAGTTTGCGGGGCAGAGACTCAGCTCCAGGGCACCAAGTCCACAGCAAAAAAAAAACAGACATCAAAGGAAAATGATTCAGTATAATAGAAGTAGTTTATTACCCTCAGCAGAATTTAAACAATTTAGAACATTTAGCAAAGTCAAACGCTCCACTAGTTAACACAGGCATCCAAAATAAGCTTCACAACTGCTCTGGAAAACAGCAAAGGATGCAGTATTTTCTAATACAACTGAAATGCACATTCTGAGGGGAAGTGAGGGTGAAGAACTCAGTCTGATTAGCCCATCTCTGCAATATGTGCTTTCTCATCTCTGCTGTTGTGGGTCCCTACCAAGTCACTCCTTGTATGAAGCCTTTCCTGTGTATACCACTGGTCAGATGGCTCCACAGGCCAACTATGACGAGTACTCTTCTAAGAGACATTCTTAGCACTCTTACAAACAAACAGGTCAGTCAACTTATTGTACAATGGGCAGGCTGAAGCACAGTTCGCAAGATTGCCCATCAAATGACTTATGTTAATTATCATTATGAAATCTATCGACAATGGCCTGGATTGAATGGACTGATGCAAATAAAGCTCTGTTTATCCACTCCTTTCACTGAAGCATGCATTAAGTGCACTTACTATGTGCTAGGGGTTTTATGTAGGTTGTCATTAATTCTCAAAAGTAAAACCCAAAAAAAAGCAAACTGCATATATTCTTACCTCACTTTACAAACAGAGACTAACAAGAGTTCCAGAGATGTCAATGTGATCAAGTTTACATAACTCAGTATTTCATTTTTTTAAAAAGCAAAGATTCTAACTCAGATCTTTTGGGCTCCAAAGCCTGTGCTTTTTCTGTTTGGCCTCCCATTTAGAAACAGTCAATGTTGGAAAGAAACATTTAGAAATCATTTTGTATCTGTTTTCTTATATCATCAATAAAATATAGATTGGTTGGCATCAAGGTCAAAGTCATACCTTTTACATATTGCTAACAGTATTAAACCCTAAGCAGTCACTCAATACTTATTAATTTATTATTCTAATCCTATTATTCTAAACTTCTGGACAAATGGCAATGATTCTACTCATATCTTTTTAAATTAAAATTGGCTAGAGAAATTACATATTGAAGTGAAATGACAAAACTTCAGATAACATACACTGGAATTTAACTTACAATATTTGAGATGGCCAAAATGATCAGTTATAATGCCTGTACTGGCCCAGTCATAATGGCCTAATGCCTGCACAGTCTCATCTGCTGGTTTTAATCTAAAAACCCTAATGCAGTCAGGATCTACACATCAGATTTGTGATTTCCAAATTCTGCATAGAGAACCAGAGCATTATGAAGTATTTCTCCAGGGATCCTACTAAAATTAAATCAGATGATTAGAAGACCATGCCAAAGAGGCCAAGGTCATGTATCTGATACCCATGTGAACCCGTTTACATCACTCTCTCCTACTGCCACAATGTGCACCCTGTTGTAAATAAATATACACCCCTGGTTTTACTGATAAATTAATGCAAATTATCACTTCTTCTCCAAAACATTTAAAACATGTATCTACTGCTGTCAAATATTTTAACTGGCTTTCATTCTTTAGAAAGTAGCTATTGTCTTACAGTAAATATGCCCAATCACTCATTCTTTCCATATTTATTGAACACGTAACACAGCTGATCGTCTCAAAAGGCTAATATTGGAGGACAAACACAATTCCATCTCTAATACAGTAGAGGTGTATATAGGTACAGTAAGAGTACACACGAAGGATTGAATAGCTAACTCTGGAAGGTGTCATGGAGACTGAGCTCTAGGAGTTCACTTCGGTAAATGAGGCAGGTAAGAGCTTTCCAAGGAAAGAGAATGAAGATTTACAGAAGTCCAAAGACAACATGGCAAACTTAAGAGAACTTTTAAGTACTTTACTAAGGCCAGGCTGAGAATTGTAAGATATGACCAGTTGAGAGCAAGACAACATTTCTCAGATTTTTTATCTCATCTAGGTTAGATTTTCCTAAAATGTCTTACTTTGGGTGAGATTTCCACAGAGTAAGGAATTAAAAATTTGTAATACAAGATGGAGAGCTCTCTTTAATGTTTCCATGATAAGAATAAAGGTTAATAAAAAGCTTCTGCACAGCAAAAGAAACCATCAACAAAATAAAGGGCAAACTTACAGAATGAGAGAAAATATTTGCAAATCATGTATCTAATAAGGGGTTAATGTCCAAAATATATAAGGAACTCATACAACTCAATAGCAAAACAACAAACAATCCAATTATAAAATGGGCAGAAGATCTGAAGACATTCTTCTAAAAAAGACATACAGAGAGCCACAGATAAAAGGTTCTCAACATCACTAATCATCAGGGAAATGCAAATCAAAAGTACAATGAGGTATCACCTACATCTGTCTGAGTGGCTATTATCAAAAAGATAAGAAATAACAAGTGTCAGTAAGGACGCAGAGAAATGGGAAGCCTCGTACACTGTTGGTGGTAATCTAAATATTCACAACCAATATGGAAAACAGTATGGAGGTTTCTCAAAAAATTAAGACAAAACTACCATATGATCCAGCAACTTCACTTCTGGGTATATATCCAAAGGAAATGAAAAGACTATTGTCAAAAAGATTTCTGCACCCCCATGTTCTCTGCAGTATTATTTACAATACCCAAGACACAGAAACAACCTAAGTATCCACTGATGGATGAATGGATAGAGAAAATGTGGTATACACAGTCACATACATGATGGAATACTATTCAGCCATAAAAAGAAATAAATCCTGCCATTTGCAACAACAGCTGGAACTTGAGGGCATTAACCTAAGCGAAGTCAGTAAGACAGAGAAAGACAAATACCGTATGATCCCACTTACATGTGGAATCTAAAAAAGAAGAACTCATAGATACTGGTTCAAGTGAAGAATATCATGAAGATATTCTCATGCCTTCTTCTAGAAACTTTAAGTAGCATATAAAAATGTATTTTTTTTTAATTCCCAGGCACATCACATATGTGTACGTAAAATGCACAAGTGAAGTTCTTCCACCAAATAGATCAACCAACTCTAACAATCTGGGAATTAAGCAAGATCACACTAAATTAAATTTATTGAGCACCTTTTATGTGCCCAGAACTGTGTTAGATGCTACAAGAGGTAAAAGTGATATGTAAGACCCCAGACCTAAGTGAATATTAATCGTGATACCATGACACTTAAATACTAGTTGTGAGGATTTTGACATCAGAGCTCAAAACTAATAAAAAACCATCCACTATCCTCAGCTCTCCAAGCACATTTCTATTTCAATAAGGAACAGCAGGACGATGGCATTTTATCACTGCTACTGCTTCTTCAATATACACATCTAAAAATCACATCACTTAGCAATTTTAATAAAAGCACACTGAAGATCTTTAATAAGGTAACAGCTACAAATTCAGTATTTGATAGTTCAACAACCTAAAATAGTTAAATCTTGAAATTATACAATTTTTCCCAGAATTTTTTTTTAAATCTCATTCTAACTAGAGAAGAGTGGGACAGAGAAAGGAAAAAATATATATGTATACACATATACACCCACCTTTGTTCTGGTGACCCTATATTTTGTTCTTAAATGTTTTCCAATTTTCTTGCCCACACTTATCTTTTTCTTCCTGGTCTTAGGGAAAAAGCCTACCATGAAAAAAATGTGTAACAGCCAAGCTTAAGAAAGGCTCTCGTGAGTTAGGGATCAAAAAGGATACATAATCCCTTTATGGAAGATAAATTTAGGGAGGGTAAATTCTGGGATGTGGAGTTGAAGGGGTTAAAGGACAGACTGGTCAATTCTGGGATGAGGAGTTGAAGGGGTTAACAGACAGACTACTCTTAAACCAATTTAGATGAGTAGAGAGGTTTTAAACCAACTAGAGTCATTGAGTTTTCATTATTCTCCTATTTTGCAACAAGCCTTAAAATAGAATTGTGCTACTCTCCTAAACATGTAGAACAGAAGGGAAAAGAACAAGTCTGCTAATTTTAGAGGTCAAGGTGGACCAGATGCTTCATAGCCTTGGCTGCTAGGCATAAGCACATTTTCTGAAATAATGCAATAATCCATTAGCAGAGCTTAAGGGATGACCTCAGGGCTGAAGTAGTTTACTAACTTGTTTACAAGAAGAGGAAAGAAGCCTATAAAATTGAAACTCTTTTATCCAGAAAATTTTCAAAGTCAGTACTCAGACCCAAAATAATAGCAAATGCTTGACCAAGTAAGAAGTTCAACAGGAACCATAATTTCCAGCTTTTATGATATGTATGCCTAATGTGGTCCCAGAGTCCGGGCACCAGATATGAAGTGTGAAAAACATAGTCCCTGTCAGTGTTAAGTTTAGTCAAATTGGGGAGAAAGACATTATATCAAGCAAATAGCAAATATTTAGTTAAAAATCACAATAAATGTTAACGAAAATAAGGGTAAATGCACTTTATGTTAAAGAGGGCGTCCTTAGGAAGATGATATTGAACCTAAAGGGAAAATAATAAAAGGAGTCTTTCTAATGATCCCAACCAAAGATGTCTGCATGATTTACCCCTATCGACCCCAATTCATTTCTTCCAAGGTCTACTACGTCTTAACCCCCAGTGTATCCACCCCTACATTCTGAATGTTGTCCTAGTTCAAGCAATCCAGCAAGATTTCATGGTGTGGCCTGCTGGACAGGGAATTGCAGATGTGTGCCTCTCACCGCACAGCGACGCAGGCAGCAGAGAGCCGCTAAGGTGAAGTAGAGGTCTCAAGAACTCATATGATCGCCCTCCACACTGCCTTAGAAGATGAAGAAAAGCATCTATCTGCCTCTAAGTCAGAAGTTCTGCTTTCCTGCCATTTCAAAAACAGCTTTTGTACAACCGCATGTGAATCTACAATTAACCTATAAATATTTCAATTAAAAGAAGCAGCTTTTGGAACTTCAAAGCCTAAATGGTTCACCTCCTTCCTCTAATATCAGCTTTTTATATATCAGAAGCATAAACAAGACTAAAAAACGAAGAGGATGACAATAAAAGTTTAAAATGACCTTCAAAAAAAATTTTTAATCACAACATTCCCCTTTGAAAAGAATTTCTGAGAAGAGCTTAGGACTTACACATGTAACTCAGAGTGTGAGAGAACATATGCCACCTCTGGATCCAGAATATAAAGGGTTGAACCTGTCTCTCTGACATGTACTAGCTGTGTGACATAGGGCAAGTACAGTTTCCTCATCTTTAAATGGAGGTAAGGCGACTTCGTGTTAAATGAGATAATATGAGTCTGATTCTTGGCAAATAATAGCCACTCAACAAGCAAACACACCTTAGCTGCCTTCTCTTCTTCATATATAAAGGGGGATTTCAAAAAATAAAGGTGAGAAAGAAGATCCTACAGGTAAACTGAGAATGTAAGTACAAGCAGGTGATGGTTAAAAATATCAGGTAATTAATTCTCCATTCAGCTTCAATGCTATACTGATATGCTAAGACTCATTCATAACATGGATCATGTGACCCATCTAAGAAATCACAATTTCAAAAACTGTGACCCATTACTCCCACTAATATCAAAATATCCCAGAAGCTCAAGTATTTCCATTTCCAAACTGTATCTCCTGGACAACTTCACTACCTAAAAAAGGCACAGAACTTTTCTTCAGACAATATATTCTGCATTTGACTCAAGAAAAAATGTGATCACCATACTTAACAAGAGGACAAAAGGGAATGCTAACAGTATGATTAGTTAGGAAAACCAATGTTGCTGAGAACTTTATGCCTACATAGTATTTTTACATGTTCTATCCTAATAAATTCACATTTATTCAACAACATGAATACAGTGGTCAATTGGATGAGAATGGAATTGCAAAGACCCAAATGAAACCCTGGTACTGCAGAATTTCTGCCATCATCAGCCAGATACAGAAAACTAAGATTCAAACACCAAGCACACACTCTCAGTCTAACAAGCATCTGAACCAAAACAGAAAACCAAGTTTATACATGAAATACATCTCTGGCAGAATATGGAAGGCCCATAAGAACAATTCATAGCCCCTGAAGCTGAGCATCTGCACGAAGTACTCTTTGAACCTGTGCTGAGTGCCTGAGATATACTGCAGTAGTGGAGAAGCTGGCCAGACTCAAGTCTACATCAGAGTGCAGGTGGTATGCTGCCTTTGCAACAGTGCTATTTGGGATCTGAGTGCAAAACACCTTTCTATCTATATCAGGTTTAAAGTTATTGACAAACTTGCCCTTTTGCACACAGCCAGAAAGGGCCAGTGATACTCACTTTATAATGTAAATAAACCATCCCCATGCAATATTTTGCAGCTTTTGGAAAGGGTGCCTGTATTGTAAAAATAAAAATTTAAAGTGGCTTGATTTTCCAAGTCTGTTTCACATTCTCATGTTCCCAATACCCATTTCCAGCGAGCATCTTCCAGGTCCAGGAAAAATAGCCTTTCAGCATCTGCCTTTAATTTAGCCATTCCACCTTCATCCCTCTTCCCCCTCTTCACTCCTTCCCCTCCTCCTCCTCTTTCCTCCCAGCTCCCATCCCACAAGGAATAGGAAGGAATGTGTGTGTGTGTGTTTTTTAATGTTCCCTGAAAACAAATGGAGAAGATAGGAGACTAGAACAGGGAGAAAGGGCAGTTCACAGAATGTAGCACAAAGAGAAGTGAGAGAGCTGCTCCTACACTCGTGCAGTAGAGCTGTTTCTCATTAGGTGAGTCCAACTGCAGAGCAGCACAGGAAGTGTGCAGGGGGCCTCTAAGTCTACCCCCTCCCAAACACACTGAAAACCTTTGTACTGTAGCAGGCCCATCTGGAATCAGTTAGGACCAGGCTCCTAGCAGGCCTTTCCTTTAAAAAAAAAATAAAACTCTAATAAAACTACTAGACTGAGCTTTCCCGCCTCAACTTTCTCATCCCTTCCCCCATATCACCCTTCAGAGCACATTTCTCCATCTCCCCTTCTAGGGTCACCACAAACAAAAGAGTCATTTAAGAACATAAAGCATTCAGAGCGCTAGAATCCTCCCCAAGCCCAGGAACCCCCAGAAAATTACAGCATTTGTGTAACTAAAATCCCTTTTTGCACAATTCCGGGATTTTTTAAATGTTATTGTTAGAAATTCAAAGTGGCCTACTTTTTCCTTTAGGCATTTAAATGAAGCATATCCTTTATGAAACTTTTTTCATTTTGTTCTGTCTTCTAAATCATGCAAAAAGTAGGAAAAGGGGAACTTGGGGATAGTTTCAATATTCAAAAGGGATAACGTTTTTCCACTCACATTCCTAAGTTAAACTGCCAGTATTTGTTTCAGCAGGAAACTGATATTTACTGATGCTTTCTATAAAAAAAAATACGACTTCTCTGGTAGTGTGGTAAATGCCTAAAACTAAGATACAGGAGACCTGGAGAATAGTCTTGATGGCCATTAATTAGCCATGTGGCCAGGAATAAACTATTTAATTTTTCTCAGTCTTTACTTTTTCACTGAAAAATATGGGGTTAAAGTAGATTCTCTAAGATTATTTCCAGCTGTACAGAAGCTTTTCAGCTTGATATAGTCCCACTTGTTCATTTTTGCTTTTGTTTCCCTTGCCCGGGGAGATATGTTCATGAAGAAGTTGCTCATGTTTATGTCCATGAGATTTTTGCCTATGTTTTTTTCTAAGAGTTTTATGGTTTCATGTCTTACATTCAAGTCTTTGATCCACCTTGAGTTTACCTTTGTGTATGGGGCTAGACAGTAGTCCAGTTTCATTCTCTTACATGTAGCTGTCCAGTTTTTCCAACACCAGCTGCTGAAGAGGCTGTCATCTCCCCATTGTATATCCAAGGCACTTTTATCAAATATTAATTGACTGTATATGTTTGGGTTAATGTTTGGATTTTCTATTCTGTTCCAGCACATTATGCCTTCAAATTCCACACACCTAGCAAAAATAAAGAGTCCAAGTAGCCTCCAGCTTCACCTAGGAATCATCACCTTAAGGCAATTTCCTTATTGGGCCCAAAGACCATACAGAAGAGGAGTTAGATGTGTGATGGGAAAGATGGCAGAGGCTGTCATCTAGTTTGACTCTTCTGTAAGCCACGTTCCCCTTCTTCAGATGGCTTAGTGATATGATAACCAAGGCAGGGGGTAAACTTTAAAAACAAGTACCAGGCTTGTCATCTGGACCCAGCACCCTGACAGCATGAAGACCTGGAGAATTAAATTCACAAATAAGCTGCTGAAATATAACTCTGTCCTTTGTGCTTAGTTTAGAAGCTTCTTATTTATTTAATTGATCTCCACAAATATTTACTGAATCTACGAAGATCAGATTCTCTGGGGAACAAAAAAAAAGAATCAGAAAATACCCTATCATCAGGAAATTTATAAGCTACAGGAGATACAGAGACATTCAAACGTAACTTTAATTCAAGACTGGATAACAACGAGGTAATTATCAAGTATTGAGAGAGATCTCTGAAGCCTGCTTCTTCTATGTGCCTCATTCTCTTGCCTATTTCCTTAAACTGTTAAGAGGGTTCTTATAAACTGGAAAGTCATTTCACCATGAAATTTAAAGGCTAGCATTATAAACTGCCTAAACTTATCACCAGGTTCAATAGATGTTAAATAAGTAGTTTAAATCTGTGGCGAGAGGGGCACGCCTACATAAACCATTCCCCAACCCACAGCTGTCACCAGCACGGGAGTGCTGAAAACTGTCTCCACAGTCATCCTATGGCAATCAGAGCAATTCTTTTCTCTAGGTTGAGTTCTAGGGATTAAGAGCCAGTTAAGCAAGTAAAATGTTTGCAATTAAAACTATCACTTGTCCGCTGCCTTGCCCTCAGCACAATGAAAATGTCAGGAATTACTGTAGACTCCATGTAAGAGCGTTGGCAAGAGGGGCATACCACCCAACATCTGCCTTATCTCAGATCAGTGTGATCGTTTCCCTTATAACTAAAATTGGTCAAACGAGTTTAGTTCTTAGAGGGCCTGTTTTGCCATTTCACATCTAGAACTAAAGAGAAAAACAATCCTATAAAACTAAGACCTCTTTCCTTAATCTCATACCCTAGGTAACCTGAAGGTGAGTGGACCGTTCTCCTGGGCCACTGAATAGGGTATCCCATTCTGGGTAAAATCTCCCTAAAAACACATTCCCTTCAGTGAGTTAAAGCACCCTCTCTCTAAATTGGCAAGATTGAAAACGCATTCAGAGGCCTCAGAATCTATATGAGCTCCAGAAACAGCAAGGGTCAAATTTCCTCCTGGAACACGGAAAGCTGAACTGCAGGGGGCACATCCCAGGAACCTGGCCCCCCACCCCCACCCCCACTGAACATTAATACATTTCAAATTAGGTACATAGAATTTAGCAGCTTGGCTGACTCCCAAACCATCTCTAAACAAAATTGGACTGGTCAGGATTTTTCATGGCGAACAGCAGTAGAGGAGGCCAATCAAAACTCTTGGCCCTGCCAAAAAACTGCAGTCTTTTCCTTAAAGGGGAAAACACATTAAGGTGTGTGTTCATGTGTATATAATTGTGAGGAGAGAAAAGGTTTTAGATTTCCTGAATTTCTGCCTTCAGGTAACTTTATTTCTATAAATTCCTTTTCCTATGTTTGTTCTCCTCTCTAACAATACCGGCATTGCCATGGAGTGTAATAAAAATCACTACCTATGACCAAAGAAGAGCCAATATCCCTCCTCAACTTAGGAGAGAACTGGGATTCACCCTTGCTGCTACCACTTGAGGACAAAGTTTGGAGACTTCTCCCAAAGATTCTTCCCCTAGACCCTGACCTTTCCCTACTGCCTCTTCCCCTTTCTCTGACGCAGTCTCCCCAGCCATTCAGAACTCGAAAGAGTCAGCTGAAATGCTAGAGTAAACTGCATACTTGCATTTGAGATGCAGGTATCTCAAAAGTAGAAAGGCAGCATGGTACAGTTCAGGGCTTCTCAAATTAACTGTAGCAACCTTTTTCTTGTTAAATTTTCAATCCATCATGGAATGGTACTTTTGTAAAATGCAATAAATTAAACTACTGGATAAAATGAATTTTTTAAAAAAAGACATACAAAATACAAGCTCAAATTTTTTATTAGATTCAACATTCATAAACTTTTGCTATAAAAGTTTCTAAGTGCTTCAATTTCTGTATCTATCTTGTAGTGAACTGATGATGAACAGTGGACTAACGTCAGTCTCCATATGACCCTATGATTAGCACTGGTATATTGAAAAGAAAACAAACTTTGACACCACACCACAGTCCCAGGGATGAATCCCAGCTCCATCACTTGCTAGTTATAAGAATTTGGACATATCATTAATTTTTTTGAATCTCAATTTCTGCATTTATAAGACAGGGATGTTTTATAAATCATCAAATACTTGGCAGGGTTCTGAAAGGATTAGGAAAATGTAATGACAAAGAGCCTAGCACAGTGCCTGAATTAGATAGGAAATCCAATATAATAACTATTATTATAAGGTTTTTCCACATATTTCCTTTTACCATTCTCTTTTAATCCAAAAGCAATTCTAATCCAAACCTTGGGAGTTATTATTTTCATAGCTAATTATAATTAGCAAAAACCAGATCTATGCTCTTACTGTCTTTAGTATCTTTTCCCTTTTGTTGTCAGGAAAAATTCCTGTTGTTCTAAAAATACATTCCCATTTGATTTCTTGTGTTTTCTGTTTAACCCAAAATATATTCCAATTTGGTTTACAGTCAAGCTCTGATGAGTTCAACCACCAATTCTGCTTTCACTCCAGTTTTGTTATGTTTTACTAAAATTGTCTAGATACAAGCATATTTATAAATATTTATAAATTATGTAAAGGATATAACAAAAACATATGTCACCCTAGCTCAGAATTCTATTTTTTTTCTCTCTCTCTCTCACATGCTTCTGAGGCCCTTCTTCACATTGTTCTTAAAGATCATCATTTAAGTCCCCACTCAGCCACTCCATGACCATGTAATCTTCAGTCAATCACATCCCCTCGCTAAGCCTTTCTTTCACCTACCAAAAGAAACTCCGTTTGATGTACTAGGTTCAACATTTTCAACACACACCCTATTAAATCCCCCTGGCTCCTCTCATGTTCCTTACCCTTTAATTTTAAACACTTCAAAGCCTGAATATAAGACATGAAACCATAAAATTCCTAGAAGAAAACATAGCCAAAAATCTCCTGAACATAAAACATGAGCAATTTTTCCTGAACACATCTCCTCAGGCAAGGGAAACAAAACAAAAAATGAGCAGTGGGACTACATCAAACTTTTAAGCTTCTGTACAGCAAAGGACACCATCAGCAGAACAAAAAGGCATCCTACAGTATAGAAGAATATATTCATAAATGATTTTATCCAGTAAAGGTTAACATCCACAATATGTAAGGAACTCATATGCCTCAACACCAAAAAAAAAAACAAATAACCCGATTAAAAAATGGGCTGCGGACCTGAACAGACATTTCTCCAAAGAAGACATATAGATGGCCAACAGGTACATGAAAAGATGCTCCACATCACTAATCATCAGGGAAATGCAAATCAAAACCACAATGATATATCACCTCACACCAATTAGAATAGCCATTATCCAAAAAACAAGAAGTAACAAGTGCTGGCAAGGATGTGGAGAAAAGGGAACCCTCCTACACTGTTGGTGGGAATGTCAAGTGATGCAGCCACTGTGTAAAGTAGTGTGGAGGCTCCTTAAGAAACTAAAAATAGAAATACCATCCAAAGCAGTAACTCTACTTCTAGGAATTTACTGGAAGAAAACAAAATCCGATTCGAAAGATATATACACCCCTCTGTTTTCTGCCACATTATTTACAACAGCCAAGATACAAAAACAACCTAAGCATCCTTCAATAGATGAATGGATACAGAAGATGTGATACATATACATATACATGATGGAATATTACTCAGCTGTAAAAAAGAAAGAAATCCTGCCATATGCAACAAAATGGATGGACCTTATTTCACACTAAGTGAAATAAGCCAGATGGAGAAAGGCAAATACTATACGATTTCACTTATTTGTGGAATATAAAAACAAAACAAAACAAAATGAGCAAAGGAGTAACAGATTCATAGACAATAATAAGTGACTGGTGGTTACCAGAGAGGAGGGGGTGGGGTGAGTGGGTGGGGAGGTTGTGAGGGATAAAAGGTCACAAAAACTCTCAATCATAACATTAAGTTGGTCATGGGGATGGTAGTACAGCATGGAGAATATAGCCAATGATTTTGTAACATTTTCCTATGTTGACTGATAGTAACTACACTATTGGGTGAGGATTTAATAATATGGGTAACTGCTGAACCACTGTGTTGTATGCTTGAAACCAACATAAGATTGTATATCAACTATACTTCAATTTTTTTAAAAAGCCACAAAGAGATACCACTACATACTAGTTGGGATGACTCAGTTTTTTTTTTTTAAACCGACAATGCCAGATGGTAGAAAGGATGTGAAGCAACTGGAACTCTCATACATTCATTGCAAATGGGAATACAAAAATGGTAAGCCACTTTGGAAAACGGTTTGGCAATATCTTATAAAGTTAAACACAAAGTTAAGATATGACCCAGCAATCCCACCCCTAAGTATTAACCCAAGAGAAATGAAGACATATGTCCACACAAAAAACCTATACACAAATATTTATTACCACCTTATTCAAAATTGTCAAAAGCTGGAAACAGCCCAAGTGTCTATCAGCTGGTAAATGGAAAAATAAATTGTGGTACATGCATAAGTAAATAACTACCAACAATAAAAAAAGAACAAATTACTAATACATAAAAGAGCATGGATGAATCTCCAAAGAATATAAAGTGAAGGAAACCAGACTCAAAAACTACATAGTATGTGATTCTATTTATATGACATTTTTGAAAAGGCAAAACCATAGGAACTGAACAGATCAGTGATTGCCAGCAGCTGGAGATGGGAAGAAAGAACAACTAGAAAAGGAACCAAGAGAACTTTTTGTGGTATGGAAGTATTCCATATCGTGATTGTAATAGTCATAACATGAATGTATTACATTTGTCAAAATCCATATAAATATATGCCTTAATAGGATGAATTTTACTGCATGCAAATTATATTTCAATCAACAAACAAAAAATATATAATCTTAAAAAATAATAGCCCTCCATTATGATTAGCACCCATAATGTAGGTGGATCATGGAGAAGGCAGTATAGCACAGAGAAGACAAATAGTGACTATAGCATCTTACTACGCTGATGGACAGGGACTATAATGGGGTGTCGGGGAGACTTGATAATATGGGTGAAGGTTGTAACCACAATGCTGATGTGAAACCTTCATAAGATTGTGTATCAATGATACCTTAATAAAAAAAAATAATAATAACAGCCCTCTTCCTCTGCCATCATAGAGGAACTAGGGCAACAGCCAAGTTGAAGTGGGGAGTTGAGAAATTATAAAGAAGTACAGGTGAACAAGCCCAGAAACCAAAGACACAGAGTCGCTGGGGGAGCTGAGGTACCATGAGGAGGGCTGGGGAACTATAGGAGGCAGGGGGACCAGAGGGCCCTGTGACTGAGGATTCCAGGCCATGAGGAATGGGGTACAAAGGAGGAGGGTATTTGGGTAACTGATTATACTGATCAAACAAGTGAAATGAAGTAAGTAAATACACTGAGGATAAGAGGAGCCAAGTTTCTCCCTACTTGACAATATATTTACAAAAATGGAAAGAGGTTTGGATTTAAGATAGAGTTATCAGTATGAACTCTAGTTTTATAATATAAAATACATTATACACACACACACATATTTTCTAGAGCCTGGAGGTAATGACACCCCTGTAGCAATGTGCATTTTGGTTTCTAATTACTATCGTCCATTTAAAAGAACCAGGGCTAACAAAGTAAAACAGAAGGAACAAAACAGCAGCAGACTCATAGACTCCAAGAAGGGACTAGTGGTTACCAAAGGGAAGGGGTGAGGAGGGTGGCTGGGGAGGGAGGGAGAAGAGGATTAAGGAGAATTATAATTAGCACACATAATGTAGATAGGTTACGGGGAAGGCAGTATAGCAAGGAAAAGACAAGTAATGACTCTATATCATCTTACTACGCTGATGGACAGTGACCGCAATGGGGTGGGAGAGGACTTAATAATATGTGTGAATGTTGTAACCACAAAGTTGCTCATGTGAAACCTTCATAAGAATGTGTATCAATGATACTTACATACTAAGAAAAGAAAAAAGAACTAGGGCTCCTTGGAAATGGATGATATGGATGATTCCAGGGCTAGGACAGAAAAAGAACATGATCTTAGAAACTCTTCTCATGCCAGAAAAATCAAGAAATGTCCCATGAATGGTGAGGACAGATCAACAGAACAAAGAAGACAGCACAAGGCTGGTCCCACTGGCCAAACTGGGGAGAGCTTGATGATCAGAATAATTACAGAAATGGATTACAACCAACTTAATGAAACAAGAATCCATGAGTCCATACTGACAGAAATAAATGGGGAGGGAAAACTCTTCATTACAGTAGAATGGCAACTAATAAAAATAGCCAGACTGACAGAAATAGAGAATCACCATTTCACAGTACTCACAGAAGAGATGAGTTCAGGAAGGTGTGTCCATGGATGTTAAGGCCATGAGGTAGTGGTCTAGTAAGTGCACAGGATAGTGGTATAGTATCTTTCCACAACATAATAATCAATTAAAAAAGGAAAAGTGGTGAATTTAATGTGGAGAAACTTGGCAAACACCAGGTTAACATCACTGGGAGTGGGATAGGTGAATAACGTTTGCCTCCAGGTCCAATGCACTGAGAAGAGAAGAATCATCTCTGTGACAGTCGTGGCAAAAATGACATGGCTGTTGTCATGAAGAAATAGATCCAAACCTAGACACTTCAAAAAGGTCAAGTTCAATAAACAAAGGGCAAAGACTGAGGAACTGTCCCAGACTGAAGGAGTCTGAAGAGACATGCAATTAATGTAATACATATTCCTAGAGAGAATCCTGGACCAAATCAGAAAGAGAGACAGGGACAGCTGGCAAAAAGTTAACAGGGTCTATGGGCGGATGGAGATGTTGTACCAATACTGATTTCCTGATTTGGAGAGCTGTATATTGGTTACGCAGCAAAGTCCTATTTGGTGGAATACACACTGGAGTGTTTAGGGGTGAAGGGAAGTTGTATCTGCAGCTTCTCTCAAAAAAGTTCAGAAAAGTAATGAAAGAGTATGCATATCTACACACGCACGCACACACACACACATACACAGTGGACAATAAAGCAAATGCAGTAAGATTAACAACTGGGGAACCTGAGTGAAGGGAATACAGGAATTTTTTAGAGCTTTCCTTTTGCTTGGGGTTTTTGTTTTGTTTAAGTTGTTCTGGCAACTTTTCTCTGTGAAATTATTTCAAAATAAATTATTGGGGGAAAAATAATAGCCATCTGCTAACAGGTATTGTGCAGGGTACAGTATCTTTTATCTTCACAACAAAAGCTGATCCTAAGCTCAGAAAGATTAAAACCTAGTCCAAGGTCATCCAGCTAACAAGTGCTGGACCCATCCTAACCAAGTCTGTCAAACTCTGAAGCCTTCCATCTTCTACTGCACGTCATTCAACGAACAAGTAACAACTGGTCACCGAGGGACATGACAACATCTGTGCTGATCGCTGAGGATGTAAAAATACTCAGACCATCCCCTGCCCTCAAGGAAGAGACACACAGAGACAGGCAGACTTAAAAAGTAGTAAAGGGTTATAGGTGCCATAGTCTGCTTTTGCAGGGAATGTTGGCCCTCACCCTACCACAAATTTGGTATGACCCCTTTGAGGGTGGAAATTAACTTTTGAGATATACAGGCCAAATAGACCAACAGCCACAAGGGAACTTGCTTAGGTCATGTAAGTGACAGGTTCCATACACACACACAACTCCTCCAAGGTCTGAACAGCCCTAAAGAAAAACAAAAAGGGGTAGAGATATATGAATACAGTTGATCCTTGAAAAATATGGGGGTTAGGAGCATGAATTCCCTCCACAGTTGAAATCTAATTATAACTTTGGACTCCCCAAAACTTAACTACTCATAGTCTACTGTTGACTGGAAACCTTATAATAACAGTCCAGTAATACATAATACGTATATGCATTGTATACTATATTCCTACAAGAAGCAAACTAGAAAAAAGAATTTTTCCAAAATCTTGAAAATCTCCAAAAAAAATTTTCCAATATGGTTACTGAATAAATCTACATATAACTGGACCAAACAGTTCAAACCCATGTTGTTCAAGGGTCAACTGTGTATTTGAGGAGGCTCACACTGTCATCCCTAAAGGTACTCTGTGTTTTGTTTAAAGAGGTCTTCTCTAAAAAATAGTAGTTGTGGTGGGATTAAAACAGTGTGCCCCTATTACTAAACTGGATTACTGCCAGAAGTCATACCCTTGTTTTCTCCTCAGAGCAAAAACACAACTTTATGTATGAAAGACAGCACTAAGTCTGAATCTCTACCAAGCACCTATGATCAGGTTTACTAGCCTCCCTGCTTCAAAGACATTGAAAGCCAAATTTACCCCCAGAAGAAGTGGGTTTTACCATCAATTATGTGCAAATTAAGTGGTTTCTTCTGGTTATAAATCAAACACGAACAGAAGGCTTGCTATGCCTTTTGGTGTTACCATGAGTTTTGCAAGTAACTTGGGTTCAGACTGTACATCATTTAAGTGAAGGGAAGGAGGAAGGCACAGGCCATATACTGGTAACACAACAGTACACATGACAGTCACTGCCCTCAGAAAACTTACAGCTTAGCAAGAAAGACAGAGAAAAAGAGTGCTACAGAACAGCTACAAAGGACACTTTCCATGTCAGAGTGGATATGGGGAAAGATTTCCTTTAACAGGGAACACCATTTAGCTGGGCTCTACCAAGAAAGCATTAACCTAGACACCCACCTCTTGCATGTCAGAACCTACAGAACTCTGGTCCTTGGGAAGTTCCTACGAATCATCACTGAAGCCAAAGCTGCCAAGGCAGGACGCCCCACAGAGATGGGACAGAAAATAAATGGGGCAAGACAGTTGATAATATTGGCAAGAGACAGGATGAAGAGATAGGTGGATGATATGATTAAAAATGTGTATGAAGGATTCAAGATGGCGGTGTGAGAGGTGAGACAGAGAACTCGTCCCAAAACCACAAATAGTACAAAAATATAGTTAATTAATACAACTAACCCTAAAACAGCAACAGGAAAGAAGGCTGCACCAGACTGCATACAGACATCACAAACAGAGCAGACCTCATGAAATAGGGCACCAGCTCCACTCCCCAATGATGCCCAACCCCAACCTCACTCTAGGGGTTGAGCAGTTCCAGAGACGAAGCTTCTGGGCACTAGAGGGCACCACATAGAAATATGAAACGTCAAAAGAACACAGTTCAGACCAAAATCTCATAAACTCAAGAAAAACTGCCAAATGAAACCCAACTCACCAATCTTCCTGAAAGAGAGTTCAAAATAAAAATCAAACATGTTTATGGAGGTACAGAAAAATATTCAAGAACTCAGGAACAAATTTAAATCGGAGATTCAATCATTAAGAAATTCCATATCTGAAATGAAACAAACAATGGAGGGATTTAAAAACAGATTAGATGTAGTAGAAGAAATGGTAAATGTAATAGATATTAGAGAAGAGCAATACAGAGAAGCTGAGGCACAGAGAGAAAAAAAATCTCTAAGAATGAAAGAATATTGAGAGAGCTGTGTCACCAATTCAAACAGAACAATATTTGCATTATAGGGGTACGAGAAGAAGAAGAGAGAGAAAAAAGGATAGAAAGTGTCATTGAGGAGGTAACTGCTAAAAACTTCCCCAATCTGGGGAAGGAGACAGTCCCTCAAGCCATGGAGGTGCACAGATCTCCCAACACAAGGGACCCAAGGAAGACAACATCAAGACATATAATAATTAAAATAGCAAATCAAGGATAAAGACAGACTTTTGAGAGAGAAAAAGCATCACATACAAAGGAAAACCCATCAGGCTATCATCAGATTTCTCAACAGAAACCTTACAGGCCAGAAGGGAGTGGCATGATCTATTTAATGCAATGAAGCAGAAGGCCCTTGAACCAAGAATACTCTACCCGGCAAGGTTATCATTTAAATTTGAAGGAGGGATTAAACAATTTTCAGATAAGCAAAAGCTGAGAGAATTTACCTCCCACAAACCACCTCTACAGTGCATTTTGGAGGAACTCCTATAGATGGAAGTATTCCTAAGGCTAAACAGATGTCACACAGGGGCTAGAAAAATAGTACAGAATATGATTCATAACATAAAAAGAATGGAGAAGGAAGAAAAAGGAGGAAAAAAAAAAGGAACCTTTAGGTTGTGTTTGTAATAGCATACGAAGTGAGTTAAGTTAGACTGTTAGATAGTAAGGGAACTACCCTTGAACCTTTGTTAACCACGAATCTAAAGCCTGCAATGGCAATAAGTATATACCTATCAATAATCACGCTAAATGTAAATGGTCTGAATGCACCAATCAAAACACATAGAGTCACTGAAGAGATAAAAAAACAAGACCCATCTATATGCTGCTTACAAGAGACTCACTTCAAACCCAAAGACATACACAGACTGAAAGTAAAGGGATGGAAAAAGATATTTCATGCAACTAATAGGGAGAAAAAAGCAGGAGTTGCAGTACTTGTATCAGACAAAATAGAATTCAATACAAAGAAAGTAACAAGGGACAAAGAAGGTCATTACATAATGATAAAAGGGTCAGTCCAACAAGAGGATATAACTATTATAAATATTTATGCACCCAATACAGGATAACCTACATATGTGACACAAATACTAACAGAATTAAAGGGAGAAATAGAATGCAATGCATTCATTTTGGGAGACTTTAACACACCACTCACTCCAAAGGACAGATCAACCACACAGAAAGTAAGTAAAGAGACAGAGGTACTCAACAACATATTAGAACAGCTAGACCTAATGGACATCTACAGAACACTCCATCCAAAAGCAACAGGATACACATTCTTCTCAAGTGCACATGGAACATTTTCAAGAATAGATCATATACTAGGCCACAAAAAGAGCCTCAGTAAATTCAAAAAGATTGAAATTGTACCAACCAGCTTCTCACATCACAAAGGTATGAAACTAGAAATAAATTACTCAAAGAAAATGAAAAAGCCCACAAACACATGGAGGCTTAATAACATGCTCCTAAAAAAAAATCAATGGATCAATGACCAAATAAAACAGAAATCATGCAATATATGGAGACAAATGACAACAATAATTCAACACCACAAAATCTGTAGGACACAGTGAAGGCCCTGCTAAGAAGGAAATTTATTGCAATACAGGCCTACCTCAGGAAAGAAGAACAATCCCAAATGAACAGTCTAAACTCACAATTAATGAAACTAGAAAAGGAAGAACAAATGAGGCCCAAAGTCAGTAGAAGGAGGGACATAATAAAGATTAAAGCAGAAATAAATAAAATTGAGAAGAATAAAACAATAGAAAGAATCAATGAAAGCAGAAGCTGGTTCTTCGAGAAAATAAACAAAATAGATAAACCCCAAGCCGGACTTTTCAAGAAAAAAAGAGAATCTAAACACATAAATAGAATCAGAAATGAGAAAGGAAAAATCACTACAGACACCACAGAAATACAAAGAATTATGAGAGAATACTATGAAAAATTACATGCTAACAAACTGGATAAAAGAAATGGACAACTTTCTAGAAAAATACAACCTACCAAGGCTGACCCAGGAAGAAATAGAAAATCTGAATAGACCAATTACCAGCAAAGAAATTGAACTGGTAAAGAGAACACTAACAAATGGAAATACATCCCATGCTCTTGGCTAGGAAGTATAAATATTGTCAAAATGGCTATACTACCTAAAGCAATCTACAGATTCAATGCAATCCCTATCAAACTACCAACAGCTTTCTTCAATAAACTGGAACAAATAATTCTAAAATTCATATGGAACCACAAAAGACCCCGAATAGCCAAAGCAATCCTGAGAAGGAGGAATAAAACAGGGGGAATTACGCTCCCTGACTTCAAGCTCTACTACAAAGCCACAGTAATCAAGACAATTTGGTATTGGCACAAAAACAGACCCACAGACCAGTGGAACAGAATAGAAAATCCAAACATTAACCCAAATATATACAGTCAATTAATACTTGATAAAGGAGCCTTGTATATACAATGGGGAGATGACAGCCTCTTCAGCAGCTGGTGTTGGAAAAACTGGACAGCTACATGTAAGAGAATGAAACTGGACTACTGTCTAGCCCCATACACAAAGGTAAACTCAAGGTGGATCAAAGACCTGAATGTAAGTCATGAAACCATAAAACTCTTAGAAAAAAACATAGGCAAAAATCTCTTAGACATAAACATGAGCGACTTCTTCATGAACATATCTCCCAGGCAAGGGAAACAAAAGCAAAAATGAACAAGTGGGACTATATCAAGCTGAAAAGCTTCTGTACAGCAAAGGACACCATCAGTAGAACAAAAAGACATCCTACAGTATGGGAGAATATATTCATAAATAATGTATCTGATAAAGGGTTGACATCCAAAATATATAAAGAACTCACGCACCTTAACAAACAAAAAGCAAATAATCCAATTAAGAAATGGGCAGAGGACATGAATAGACACTTCTCCAAAGAAGAAATTCAGATGGCCAACAGGCACATGAAAAGATGCTCCACATCGCTAATCATCAGAGAAATGCAGATTAAAACCACAATGAGATATCACCTCACACCAGTGAGGATGGCCAACATCCAAAACACAAACAACAACAAATGTTGGCGAGGATGTGGAGAAAAGGGAACCCTCCTACACTGCTGGTGGGAATGCAAATTAGTTCAACCATTGTGGAAAGCAGTATGGAGGTTCCTCAAAAAACTCAAAATAGAAATACCATTTGACCCAGGAATTCCACTCCTAGGAATTTACCCTAAGAATGCAGCAGCCCAGTTTGAAAAAGACAGATGCACCCCTATGTTTATCGCAGCACTATTTACAATAGCCAAGAAATGGAAGCAACCTAAGTGTCCATCAGTAGATGAATGGATAAAGAAGATGTGGTACATATACACAATGGAATATTATTCAGCCATAAGAAGAAAACAAATCCTACCATTTGCAACAATTTTATCAATTGATGGAGCTAGAGGGTATTATGCTCAGTGAAATAAGCCAGGTGGAGAAAGGCAAGTGTCAAATGATTTCACTCATCTGTGGAGTATAAGAACAAAGAAAAAACTGAAGGAACAAAACAGCAGCAGACTCACAGCACCCAAGAATGGACTAACAGTTACCAAAGGGAAAGGGACTGGGGAGGATGGGTGGGAAGGGAGGGATAAGGGGGGAAAAGGGGCATTACGATTAGCATGTATAATCAAGGCGGGGGTGGGGGGACACGGCAAAGGCAGTATAACACAGAGAAGACAAGTAGTGATTCTATAGCATCTTACTACGCTGATGGACAGTTACTGGAAAGGGGTATGTGGTGGGGACTTGATAATAGGGAAAGTCTAGTAACCATAATGTTGTTCATGTAATTGTACATTAATGATAGCAAAATTAAAAAAAATTTTTTTAAGGCATTAACCTAAATTCACCAGATTTGTATGTTTATGTGTGCTTTAACAGGTGGAGAATATTCTGAGAAGGCAGGTTAAAAACAACACAAGAAAAAATATATACAAAGGTAAAGAGAGGAAAGAAAACATGATTCTAATATTCCACAAATACTAACAAAGAAGACTGAAAAGCTTTTAGCAGTGGAATAATAAACATTTAATCACTACAAAAATTCTATGGTAGTTATTATTAACTCCAGTTTACTAATGAGAAAACAGTCTTCAGAAAAGTTAAGTCAACAGGACAAGGGCACACAATAAATAAATGGTAGATCACCTGTAAAACCCACACTCTTTCTGTTCCAGTCCCCTCAGAGTTTTGTCGAGAACATGACTAGTTTCTTAGCCTACCAGACAAATCACCTTTTCGCTGGATATTTAACCTTTGGTATTTAACACTTTCAAAATCCAGTCACTTATATTAATCTTAGCTCCATTTACATGTCAATCTCTCACTAAAATCTAGCATACTCATTTTCATGTTTTCATCAATGTGGATTTCAGTACCAAAAAAAAAAAAGGCATTTTTCCCTTATGCTGCAGAGGTCCCAAAAGCTTAAGGTAGCAGCAAGAAAACAGCCCACACAGAATTCATTGTATACCCTGTAATGCACAACACATCAGCATCAATTTTATCTGGCAGCAGGAAGAGATATAAGTCAGGACCCCACAATTATCCCTGTGAAGAGACAGACCAAAGGGAATGCAGGCATAACAGCTACAATAATGGTATCACAAATAGCCATCTGTACTTATAGCCAGTTATGCCAAGAGCTTTTAAACACCCACATCCCTAATGCCTCCCTCTCCCCCCATGCAGGTGGGCCAATTCCTTTCCATTCTTTTCCAACCCACGTAATTCCAGAGGAATAGATAATTTGCTACCAGGAGTGGAGCGCAAAGAAAGCTGCTATACTTCTGAACACAAAAAGACCAAAAGGGAAAGGTTCTAACTCTCCACTCTGTGTTCTATCCATTAAACCAGTATTTCCCTAGTTCTTCTGCTGTCTGAAATACACAGAAATGTAGCTCCTGTCACACACCCCAGATTCCATTTCCTGCCATCCACCTTGCCCCAGCTAGTTCAGGTACCCTCTCCCCATCTCAATATTTACTCACCTTTCTCACAGCACTTACCATGTTATATGGCTGCCTGGTGTCACTCTCCCCACTATACTGAGAGCTGCTAAGGACAGGGACTGTCTCTCTGCCTCCCTCAACACCAAGCACAGTGCTGGGCATAAAGGTGCTGAATTAAGGTTCACTGGGGTGAATACAAGAATTGCAAAGTGAATCTGGAAGTAAGTAGTGGAAAAGCAAATGATTGGACAATAACTAGAGGTCTGAGGATCCAGAATATCTGAATAGAAGTCACAGTACAGTCTCTACACTGGACCAATATATTGAGCACAACATTTACATAAGAAAAATCATCCATTAGTAGTTGCTAACAGACTTAGAACAAAAGGCAAAGCTAAGAGTATCACTGAAAAAAAAAACTAACCATAAGTACTAGTGTTATGTCCTCAAAAGCAAGACAGCAACAAGAGACTAGCCTATAAAACTACCACAGCCCCATCTTTTAGCTCCAGTTCCTAACACAAATAGCTTTTCAAGGCTCCTTTTACTTGAAGTTTTTTGCCTACCATGTTCTTCTCACCTTCCCCTCTCCACTCTCCAGCCCCTTTCACCTTACCAAAGAAAACAGTGAATGTATTGCAAATAGATAAGAATCCTAAGAAAGCACATCTCCCCAGTTCTCCTAAGTTTTACCTTGAGAGCTGCTGACAAGAGAAGTAAGTTGTTCCCTATTATAGCAGACTTCATCTGGGTGGCGAATGTAGTCAACAACTCCAACAGGGTGCTAGAAGCAATGGAAGATATCAAAGATACACTTTGCTGGTGCACTCTCCCAGTCCTGTCTGCAGCTCTTAAACTGTGAGGTTTTTATCAGGCTCTTCTTTTGCTTTATCCATCAACTACTTTCTCTCCTAGGGACATGTGCTTTCAAATCTTCCCTACCAACTATACTTGTCAAAATCAGACATAACCTGATTGAAAGGTAAAACAAACCTGATTGGGATTATTTCAATTTAAACCCTTGGCCGTACTTTTTCTTGCATTTTTTTTCTGCTGAAGAAAGCTACAGTAATTCCTTAAGAGAGGTGCTGAGTTTTTTACTACATTTTACTTGGATCATTGTAATAAAATGTCAGAGCTGAAAGCAACCTCAGAAATAATCTCATCATATCCCATTTCACAGAGGAAGAAAGGCATGGAGAAGTTAACAACTGCCTAACTACAGTTATGCAGAGGAACCCCCTGGAATGTCAGGCCCTACATGGCAAAAGTTGTATTGGATCATCTCCAGAGTCCTGAACAGTGTTCAGCACTTAATCAATGGTTGGTGGACTGAACTAAATGAATATAAATAATCAGTGGGAAATCTAGAACTATGACCCACGATGTTTCACTTCAGGTACAGTGTTTCTCCATCCCATGTGACCAGAAAGCTAGGGTCTATGGACAATAATTCATGTATACTTCAGACCCCATGGAATTAATTCAGGTTCCTTCCCTCAACAGCTAACACACTCCCTTTATCTCTGACATCATCTATAAGATTTCCAAACTGTTCCAACTGCTCTAAAGATCATACAACACTTCTAAATTGATTACCTAAAATATGCTTTCTCTTCCACCCATATATAATCTCTTAATAATTCTCTTCCAATTACTTTATCTTATTAATGACTGTATTCTTTGGGATTCCTCCTTATGCCTCAATTCACCACAACCTACAACAACCTACTATCTCCCTTCCCTTGTTTGTACTTCCCTAAGCCAATTCTCAACCTTGACTGCAAACTGAAATCACCTGGGGAAGTCTTAAAAATTACTGATTCCTGGGACATACCCCAAGAGTCTCTGATTTAATTGGTCTGGGTTGGGTACAGCCAAGGAATTATTTTAAAACAGCCTAGGTGATTCTAATGCACAGCTAGCTAATGCTGAGAACTACTGCCCTACACCCTCAGAAATCCACTGCTTGGTCCATATATACTTTATAACTACTGCAGTTGTTCTGGGCTTGCAAAATACTAAGCTGCATTGCCCCAGGACACATGTGTTGCTAGCCTTGAAGGTATGTTAGAATCACACCCTTGATTTATATCTGTCATATAATACTTTGGTAAATATGTTGGTAAAGCTCTATAAATCATTAATGATAATGAATGGCTAGCATCCTACTAAAAGACTACAGAGGAAGGAAAAACCTGTACTGAAGTTTTCTGACTCAGAAGCACATTTGGTTTCCAACTTTTTTACCAAGGTTCCAGAGTCCTTCAAATCCAGGTGATCTTTCTGTATCAAAAATAGCTTTTTGTGGCCAACCCCAAGGATGCACAACAGCCATCATGTATTTTTATGCCTCCATGCCTCTGCTCATACCAATATCTCTATCTGAATACCCTTCCGCTGTCTGCATGGAAAACTCCTTCTTATTCATCCTTCAAAGCCCAGTTCTATTGCTTCCTTTAGTCATTTAATCCATCAAAAATAAGTCTCAGGAATTATTCTAAGCACTAGAGATACAACACTGAACAAGACATAGTCACTGGTCTCAACAATGTTTACATTCTACTTGGGAAGCCAGATAGTAAACAAGGAGACAAAATAATTCCAGACAGTGGTTTAAGTGTTCTGAAGAGAATGAAACAACATAACATGACAAGCAAGGTGGGTGGTAACACTCCCCAAAGGCAGACTCATTTGATCCCTCAAGGCTAAATCAGGACCTTTCCACATTCCTTTGTACATTCACAGCCTTTACTCTTAGTACCTACACAAGGAATATTTTCAATGGATAAAAAACATACATACAATAAAAAAGGTAAAAGTAAAACAAATTGTAGAAATAATCTTCACAATCAACTAAGAGTCAAGAAACATGAATCCTCACCTAAATTTTTCCCACTACTTACAAGATATGGGGCAAATCCCTTCCTCTCTTCAGTAAAATAAGTAAACTAGATTAGACTGAGATTTTAGTGCTCACCAGAGGTAACATAAAAAAAAAATGAAGTGTAGAGGTAGAGACTGTGTAGTACTGGAGGGAACAGGCCACTCCTGAAGGGAAAGCCACTATTCCATTCCTACAGAGCGTACCATGCAGGAATGAGGGCTCAGTGCTGCTGAGAGAAGCCAGAAAGCTGGATTTCATGTGACTTCTCCCAGTGTTTAACTGTTAAATCCAAATGTCTTTAAAATACTGTTAGCCAAACAAAATCCCATGTGTAAGGGCCATATGACAGGCCCACAGCTTGCAACTTCTGCACTAGCTCACCTCTAAGTCCTTCCTAGTTCTAATAATTATGGCTCTCAAATGAAATACCTTCTTGAAGAAAAACACTGAAGAAAAGACAACAGGATCAGAGAGCACAAAGGGAAAGAACTGTCTCCTTCCCCAGTGTTCCAATCAGATCACAGAAGAGTCTTTTCATAATTCATAAGGCAGTAAACTCTTGTTCCATGGGAAGAAAATTTTGTATCCTAGACAATAAGACCAATTCCAACCTCTCCTGTAGATTATAAACCAGCAAGTCTGCTGTTTGTAGTTATCTGGAGCCAAACTGTTGTGCTTCTGCCCACATGTGCTTAATAAGTATTACCATCCCAGGCAATCAGAAATGCGTAAATGTAGAGGCACAAGTCATATGCACACACAGAGACATGCACACAGGTGCACACACACACACCCCACAAAGCAAAGAAATCAATTATGCTGAAGACTGACAAGATGCCCCAAAGACACAGCAGGTATTTGATATGAACAGCAGGATGAGGAAGGAGAATGAGTAATTCAGACTCCATGATTCACTTAAGAAAGTTCTGTCAGGCACAAGCTGAGACTCATGGTTCGTGCACTGAGCTCCCTCTTCTGAAAGGCAACACAAGCTCATTGTCTGACTGGAAAGCCAACTGTGCCTGCTCTGAAGGTAGGAGAGGGAAGAAATGACAAACTGCACCTACAATAAGTCATTCTTTTGAGAGCCAGTTAATCATAAAAGCCCAAACTTGAAAGCAGACAATGTTTTAAACTGTCATTAGCAAAGGAAAAAGAACAGGTATATTTTATTTATGCCCACTCTCTTTAAGGCCTCCTTCCATTAGACCAGAAACCAAAGTAAACCTGATAATGGGGAAGGTGGAAGAGAAAGTATCAGCCAGAATAGCTAAAAGTGTACATTTTCCCAGCCTCTACTATCCTACTTCCAAGGCTGAAGAAAGTCACCAACATTAACTATCTTTAAACTAGCAATGATGAATAATTTATGAACTATTCATCAGTTGCTTAACCTAAGTTACATAGTATTTTTAGACAAAGGCAATTCTGAAAACAGATCCAGATCTATCCCAAATATTAATCAGTCATCATAAACTCTCAGTCTGTTAGGAACCAGAGTTTATATACAGACTTTAAAAAAAAAAGGCTGCTACACAAATGATCTATGTTAGAAAAATAAAGGTAAACAGCCCAATCTGTTTTCATGTGCCATTGTGATAGGTCTGGCGTTTTATTTTTCACTTTTTGCTTGTTTTTTAATGACAAGAGTAAAATATTTATAATCACTCAGCATTTAATCTCTCAAATCTATGATACTGATGCAAGTAATTCTTTCAGTCTAGCATTTGTGAAATGTTACTTGTAAACAACAGACCAAGAATAACTTCTGAAGGCTGTGTTACTAAAATCACATTGGTACAAAGACCAAGGGAAGACAATAAATTTGTGGCGTTCCTCAAATCCTTCTAAGACTGAAGATACAGAGGCTCCAGGCAATAAACAGACCTTAAACATTACACAAGTTGAGCAGCAGAAAACAAATTTTATCAAGCAATTACTTCGAAAAATAAATGCACTCAAGAATACTTCTAAAAACCATTTTAAAAATTAACCTAATTCCTCAAAGTTACCAAAAGCAACCAACAACTTCTCTAAAATTCAAATGGCTGAGACTTCTCAGAAGAAACTTTACAGGCTAGAAGGGAGTCGCATGAAACATTTAACATACTGAAACAGAAGGTCCTTCAACCAAGAATCCTCTACCTGGCAAAATTATCATTTAAATTTGAGGCAGGGATTAAACAATTTCCAGATAAACAAAAGTTGAAGGAATTCACCACCACTAAAAGCCAGCCTTATAGTATATGCTAAAGGGACTGCTTACGATGAAAATGTTCCTAAGACTAAAAAGCTTTCACTGGTGAAAATAAGCTCACAGTAAAGGTAGTAGAGCAATTAATTCCCAAGCAAGTATGAAATTAAAAAAAAAAAAGAGCAAAAGCAACTATACACAAAATCAGTCAAGGGATACACAAAATGTGCAGATTATGGCATTTAATACAGAAAAGTGTGGAGGAGGAAGAAGAAGAAAAAAAGTGCCCCTAGATAGTGTTTGAAACAGAGTAATCAGCAACTTAATATAGACTGTTATATGGTAAGGAAGCTATCCTTGAACCTTTGGTAACTACAAAACTAATGCCTACAATAGGTACACAAAAAAAGAGAAATCTGATCACAACACTAAAGAAAACCATCAAATAAACAGAGTATAAGAGAAGAAGAAAGGAACAGAGAGAAGCTATAAAACAACCAGAAAACAATTAATAAAATGGCAGTAAGTACATATCTATCAATAATTACCTTAAAAGTAAATGGCAGAATAGATAAAGAAACAAGACCCATCTATATGCTGCCTACAAGAGACTCATTTAAGATCCAAAGACATACACAGACTAAAAGTGAAGAGACGGAAAAAGACATTTCATGCAAATAATGGGGAGAAAAAAGCAGGAGTAGCAGTACTTATATCAGACAAAATAATTTCAAAACAAAGAAAGTAACAAGATATAAAGAAGGAGATTAATGGCAAAGGGGTCAGTCTAACAAGAGAATATAACCATTATAAATATCTATGCACCCAAAACAGAAGCACCTAAATATGTAGAACAAATACTAACAGGATTAAAGGGGGAAACAGATTGCAACACATTTACTTTAGGAGACTTTAACACACCATTCACATCGACAGATCAACCAGACAGAAATTAAATAAGGAAACAAAGACACTGAACAACACATCAGATCAGATGGACTTAACAGGTATCTACAGAACATTCCACCGAAAAGCAGCAGGATACACATTTTCTCAAGTGTACATGGAACATTCTGCAGAACAGATCACACACTAGCCACAAAAAGAGCCTCAATAAATTCAAACAGATTGAAATTGTATCAAGCAGCTTCTAAGACCACAATGGTATGAAATAAATTACAAAAAGAAAACAAAAAAGCAAACAACCACATGGAGGCTAAACAACATGCTTCTAAATAATCAATGGATCAATGACCAAATTAAAACAGAAATCAAGCAATACATGAGACAAAGGAAAACAAAAGTTCAACAGACCCAAATCTGTGGAACACTGAAAGCAGTTCTAAGAGGGAAGTACACAGCAACACAGATGTAAAGAAACAAGAACAATCCCAAATAAACCGTCTAAACTCACAATTAAAGAAACTAGAAAAAGAAGAACAAATTAATCCTAAAGTTAGTAGGAGGGACATAATAAAGATCAGAGTAGAAATAAATAGAAGAGAGATAAATAAAACAATAGAAAAAAAATCAATGAAACTAGGAGCTCATTCTTTGAGAAAATAAACAAAAATAAACCCCTAGCCAAACTTACCAAGAAAAAAAGAGAGTACACACATAAACAAAATAAGAAACGAAGAAGGAATAATCATAATGGACACCACAGAAATGTAAAGAATTATTAGAGAATTCTACGAAAAATTAAACACCAATAAATTGGACAGCCAAGAAGAAATGGAAAAATTCCTAGTAAAACACAATCTTCCAAGATTGACCCAGGAAGAAAAAGAAAATCTGAACAGACCAGTATAAAACTGAAACAAAATTGAACTGGGAATCAAAAACATCCCAACAAATAAAAACCCAGGTACACATGGCTTACAACTGAATTCTACCAAATATTTAAAGAAGACTTAATACCCACCCTTCTTAAAGTATTCCAAAATGTAGAAGAGGATACTTCCAAACTCATTCCATAAGGCCAGCATCACTCTAATACCAAGATCAGACAGAGACACTATAAAAAAATAAAATTTTAGATCAATATCCCTGATGAACATAGATGCAAAGATCCTCAAAAAAATATTAGCAAACGGAATTCAAACACACATCAAGAAGATTATCCATCATGAGCAAGTGGGACTTACTTCAGCAATGCGAGGATGGTACCATATCATAAATCAATCAATATCATATATCACATTAAAAAAAGATAAAAAACACAACCATCTCAATAGATGCTGAAAAAGTATTTGACAAAACTCAACATCCATTCATGATAAAACTCTGAACAAAATGGGTATAAAGGGTACGTACCTCAACAAAATAAAAGCCATATACAACAAACACACAGCCAACATCATACTTAATAGCAAAAAGCTGAAAGCTTTTCCTGTAAGGTCAGGAACAAGACAAGGATGTCCAATCTCACCACTTTTATTCAACATAGTACTGGAGGTCCTAGTCAAAGCAATCAGACAAGATAAAGAGATAAAAGGCATCCAAATTGATAAGGAAGAAGTGAAACTACCACTATTTGAAGGTGACAGGATACTATAAATAGAAAACCCTGAAGGACTCCACAAAGAAAAAACTATTAGAACTAATAACTGAATTCAGCAAAGTTGCAGAATACAAAATTAATACACAGAAATCTGTTGCATTCTTATACACTAACAACGAACTAGCAGAAAGAGAAATCAGGAAAACAATTTCATTTACAACTGCACCAAAAAGAATAAAATACGTAGGAATAAACCTAACCAAGGAGGTGAAAGACCTATACTTTGAAAACTATAAGACACTCAAAGAGAAATTAAAGAAGACACCAATAAATGGAAATCTATCCCATGCTCATGGATAGGAAGAATAAACATTGTCAAAATGGCCATCCTGCCCAAAGTAATTTAGAGATTCAATGCAATCCCTATCAAAATACCAACAGCCTTTTTCAGTGAATTAGAACAAATAGTAGTAAAATTCATATGGAACCTTGAAAGACCCCAAACAGCCAAAGCAATTCTGAGAAAGAAAAACACAAAGCTGGGGGGATTATGCTCCCTGACTTCAAGCTATACTACAAAGCTACAGTAATCAAAACTGGTACTGACACAAGAACAGAACCACAGATCAATGGAACAGAATAGAGAGCCCAGATATACGGTCAATTAATATACGATAAAGGAGCCATGCATATACAATGGGGAAAAGACAGACTCTTCAACAATTGGTATTGGGGAAACTAGACAGCTACACACAAAAGAATGAAGCTGGAATACTGTCTAACTCCATACAAAAATAAACTTGAAACAGATCAAAGACCCAAACACAAGTCACGAAACCATAAATCTTTCAGAAGAAAACATAGGCAAAAATCTCTTGAACATAAATATGAGTAATTTTTTCCTGGACACATCTCCTTGGGAAAGGGAAACAAAATCAAAAATGAAAAAGTGGAACTCTATCAAACTAAAAAGCTTCTGTACAGGAAAGGACACCATCAGCAAAACAAAAAAGGTATCCTGTGGTATGGGAGAATATATTCATAAACAACTCATCTGATAAGGGGTTAACATCCAAAATACATAAAGAACTCATATGCCTCAACACAAAAAAAGCAAACATCCCAATTAAAAAATGGGCAGAGGACCTGAACAGCCATTTCTCCAAAGAAGACATACAGATGGCCAACAGGCACATGAAAAGATGCTCCACACCACTAATCATCAGGGAAATGCAAAATCAAAACCACAATGATATATCACCTCACACCAGTTAGAATAGCCATTATCCAAAAGACAAGAAAAAACAAGTGCTGGTGAGGATGTGGAGAAAAGGGAACCCTCCTACACAGTTGGTGGGAATGTCAAGTGGTGCAGCCACTGTGGAAAGCACTATGGAGGCTCCTTAAGAAACTAAAAGTAGAAATACCATCCAACTCATCCATTTCTAGGAATTTACAGGAAGAAAACAAAAACCCTGATTTGAAAAGACACATGCATCCCTACATTTATCACTGCACTATTTGTAATAACCAAGATACGGGAGCAACCTAAGTATCCAACAATAGATGAATGATAAAGAAGATGTGATACATATACATAATGGAATATTATTCAGCCACAAAAAGAAATCCTGCCATTTGCAACAACGTGGATGGATCTAGAGGATATTATACTCAGTGAAATAAGCCAGGCAGAGAAAGACAAATACCATATGATTTCAGTTATCTGTGGAATATAAGAACAAAGCCAAACAGAAGAAACAAAACAGCAGTAGACTCACAGACACTGAGAAGTGACTCGTAGTTTACTGAGAAGGGGGAGGGGGTTGCGGCAGGTTTGGGCAGAGGGTGTGGGGGATAAAAGGACACAATAATTCACAATCACAATATGAGTTGGTCATGGGGACAGTAGTATAGCATGGAGAATATAGTCAATGATTCTGTAACATCTTTCTACATTGATAGATAACCGCAGTAGAGGGGATAAGGATTTAATAATATGGGTAATTGTTAAATCAGTGTGATGCACATTTGAAACTAATGTAAGGTTGTATATCAATGACACTTCAATAAAAAATGTAAACAAAAATTCAAAAGGCTGAACAGGAAATGTTTCAGCCCTAAAAGCAAAAAAGAAACAGCATTTTTTAAAAGTACTTAAATAACAACCTGCTCCTTCAGGTGATAATAAACAAATTTTTATGTATATCAGGTCAGTCCGAGGGAATTAATCTGTCAGCCTATCATAGAGAGGTGTCTAATACAACAGCAGTGACTCAAATCAAAGACCCTGTTAGAGGAGATAGCAACTACACCAGGCAGAGACTTTGTGCTCACATTCTATATTACATAACATGATCCAAGAGTTCACAAGGTAAGTTTCCAAGGGTCACAGACAGAAAAAGGCATTTAATTTCCAAACGCTCAATGACTGGTGCTTCTAGAAATTAGATAATACAAAGTCTTACTTGCCATTTCTTTTGTCAAAGAGTAATAAGGCTGCTGTCGATCAATCTGAACAAGATGCAAATAGGTGACAATCTTCCCAAAATAAAAATAAAAGGTACTCTCTTTAACTGGTAAGGTTGAAGCAACAGGATTTTTTTTTAAGCTCCCCAGATGATCTAATGGGCAGCCAGGACTGAGAAACACTGGTCTATCTACTTAAGCTTTAAAACAAACTAACTAGCACTACTTAACTAGTTAAATCAAGGGTCATACATTTAAAGGAGGTTTGGCCTTTGAATATGACTGTGAAATGATTATTGCTAGCAAAAGAACCAAACACCACTCAGTGACCATTCACCATGAAAATCTGGGACATGAATTCTATACAAATAATGTTTTTTGTATAGAATTTTCTTTGTATAGGTTTTTTTTTATTAAGGTATCATTGATATACAATCTTATGAAGGTTTCACATGAGCCACATTGTGGTTACTACATTCACCCCTATTATCAAGTCCCCCCCACATATCTCATTAGTTACTGCCCACCAGCGTAGTAAGATGCTATAGAGTCACTACTTGTCTTCTCTGTGCTATACTGCCTTCCCCATGCCCCCCTACATTATGTGTGCTAATCATAATGCCCCTTAATCCCCTTCTCCCTCCCCACTCCCTTTCTCTTTGGTAACCCCTAGTCCCTTCTTGGGGTCTGTGAGTCTGCTGCTGTTTTGTTCCTTCAGTTTTTGCTTTGTTCTTATACTCCACAGATGAGTGAAATCATTTCGTAGTACCATATCTTTCTCCGCCTGGCTTATTTCACTGAGCATAATACCTCTAACTCCATTCATGTTGTTGCAAATGGTATTTTTATTTTAAAGGATTTGTTCTCTTCTTATGGCTGAATAATATTCCATTGTGTATATGTACATCTTCTTTATCCATTTATCTACTGACGGACACTAGGTTGCTTCCATGTATAGTTCTTACAGTTTTAAAATCCTACAACCTCTCCAAACATTAACCACCCAGTAAATATTGGGCCTGTCCTAGATAATGGAATTTATATTATATACATATCAAGCACTGTGCTAGCTAATGTTATTTATAAATAAAAAAGATCAAAGCATGATCCTTACATCAAGGAACTTACAGTACTTATAATACAGTGAGCTAAATGCTAGGAAGGGAACCATACAGAGGCGCAAGACAACAGTCAGAAGGCTTGCTTACCCCATCTCAGACATTCAGCAAAAGGTTCCCAAAGGGAATTGAATTCTAAACCAAGATCTCAAAGATGAAGGTTAGTGTAGTAAAAGGTGGAAAGAGAAATACTGTAGAGGTAACTTCAAGTAGAGGTGCATGGTCTATGTAAGAATGGATCGAGTATTTGGGAGAGGAGGCAGGAGCTGTTTGGAGGTAATCACCAAAGTTGTTACAGGGACTAAAGGGCAATGATATGATCAGAGCTATTTCAGAAGGATCACTCTAAGAAATACTTGGACTGGAAGGGACAAAACTAAAGGCAGAAAGACTACTGGGCAAATGGTGGCACTGGTCACTGAGTTACACAAGGGCAGAGTTTTGCAGAAAGAGCAGGTAAGGAGAGTTCAGTTTTAGACATGCTGGGCTCACAGTAACTACGGGGCATCCAAGTGTGGATGCACACTAAGCAGCTGGATACAGACAGCTGAAGTGCAGGAAAGATCTAGGCTAGACGGCAATTTGGAAGTTGTCAGCATACAAATAAATAAAGCCTTAGCAATGGATAAGCTTGCCCAAGGAGAGCACATATAATAAAGAAAAAAGGCCTATAGCAGATGCCTGAATAACAGCAACTTTAAGTGAGGGCTAAGGAAGGGACTAAGAAAAGGCACTGGCAAAGAGAGGGAAATGTTTTTGAAGGATGGTGACAGAGAAGCCATGGGAGGAGAGGCATTTCAAGGACATAGAAGACAGAAAAGCATATTCACTGAACTTAGCCACAAGGGGATTATTGGTGACATTGGGGAACAACGTTTCAATGCTGTAGTTGAGGAAGAAACCAGACTGCAGTGGGCACACAAGGTATAGACAATCGTTTCAATAAGTTGGTTTGTACGAGGGAGAAGTGTAAAAGGAGGTGGAGGGTGGAGATTAAAGGACTAAACATGCCTGACTGTATTTCTTTTTAGTGAGATAAGCATGTATAAAGTTGTTAAGAAATGATACAGATGCACAGATTTAAAAATCTAGGAAAGAGATCCAAGGAGAATTCACCAGAGAAAGGAAGAAAGATACATCTTTCACTATAACATGAAGGTTGTTAGTCTGGTGGCAGGAAGTGAAGAGTTCCGCTTTGACAACTCCTATTCCATCTATAAATTAAGAGGCACAAGTTCTTGCTGTAAATGAAGGGAAAGCAAATGTAGAACAATGAGGAACGTCTGGAACAGCCATGTGGCAAGTCCCCAAGGGAGGTCACTTAAAAACAGAAAGACCAGGCAGGAGTCAAAGGTCCAGGTAAGGTTGGAAACCATCAAAGTAGACAGTTGTATTGATCTAGGCTTGGGGTTTTGCTAGGTAGGTAACACAAAATGAAAATAAAGAGAGGATACCAGCCAAAGAGCTGTTTAAGCAAAGGACCATGAAATCTCAACAAGGTTGGGAAGGAGGCAAAGACAAGGGAGTTAACAGAAAGGGAGAGAGCATAGGAAGGGCCCATGCCACAGATTTCTCAGTGATTCTGGAGGAAAGATGCAGTGGAAGTAAACGGACTAGAAGAGTCATAATGAGAAAATGAGATACCTGTCTTTAAATTTTAGTAAATCAAACAGTTCCAGATTGACAAAACCCAGGGTATGTCTTTAGAATGGGTGTGAAAGTGGGACTCAAATCAGAGAAGCTGATTTAATTAAAGTCCTGAGACACTGGGGACTAGCTAACGTGGGGTTCAGTCATCTGCAGACACAAGAGTCTCCAGTCATAATGACAATCCTTAAGGTAGGAAGAAAGCCCATGATCCAAGTGCCAAAGTTTGTTTTTTTAAATGAGGCAAAGAAGCAAGGCAATCAATAAATGACAGCACTGAGTTAGGGACAGGGTAGATTAGCCTATTACAAAAGTTTTAAAAGAGCAGGGAATTTAGCCCAAAGATAGAAGATTAAATAGGAGTATGGGAAAGGGGAGAGAGTACAGGATACTGACCTCCCTACTGCAGAGAACCAAAAACACCTACTAGCAGGCAGATTTGATTTACTCGGAAAGAAACCAAATTGAGTTAGGTGAAAGGCGTAGAAATAACACACAGTGAAAAGGCTGAGGATAAAGTCTGTTTACTACACAACAGGGAAAATGGGATAGTCTATGAGGAAAGGAGCCACTGGAAGGTCAGGTCAAAAAAGAAAAAACATCAAGTCAGACCTGAGATCACACAAATACACAGCTGGCCAGCAGCTACTTACATTCTGGATGCTGACCAAGGAGCACAGAGTTGAAAGGAATGATCTGTTTGGCTGCTCCAAGGTTCCTTTAAAAAAAAAAAAGAGTCCCAGCAATTCTTAATAGAAAATTAGAGAGGTGCAGGACTTGGGCCTTTGACAGACATCAGCACTAGCCAAGTTTAAGTCAGCTTCTGAAGAGTCAAAGTTTCAGACAAAAGTAGTGTTGACTCCCACCTAACCTACTATATATTAGAAATAATGGCAGCCTCTGATGCTGGAGGAAGGGGCACCCTCAGGCTCTACAAGGAAGAAACCATGCCCAAGAATACCTATTTTGCCACAGAAAACAGGAAAACTCTTGGTGGAGTCAGTTGTTATAATCTTAGATCCATTCAGGCTGACAAGAACAGGTAATAGACTCAGGTTCCTGGCACCTCCAATAACAGTGATTGATCAACTAATGAATAATGTCAAATAAATAACCAGAGGTTCAAGATTCAAGAATTCTGATGGCTCTAATAAAAAATATTAATACACTAAACATTTTTTTACAAATCCAACATATGCAAACTGCTCCTGTCCTAAGTGCTTTACTTGCAGTATCTCATTTGTTTTCACAACTCTATGAGGTTAACTGTTATTAACATTTTACAGATGAAGGAACTGAGCCTCAGAGAAATTAAAGACACTTGCCCAAGGTTATAAATGTATTAAGCAGCAGAGCCAGTAGGACTCTTAAACCCCACTCTTAACCACTGAGCTCTATGCCTGTCACTCACCATACCAGTGGGTGTTGCCAATATATCTAAGTATATCTCCTGTTAAATATACAACTCAAAATACAGTTGTCAGGGAGAACACGAAAAAATAAAAGGCACGGTCCTCAAGAAAATTAAGTCTGGTTGGAGAGACAAGAGATCACCAGAAAGAAAAAAGAAAGGAAAGCAACAATTCACAACTATCAACATTCACAACTATACTTAAGTACCAGATTACAATAAACATAGTAAAAATTTGGAAGACAGTTAAATTCAATAGATTTTTAACTCTCTGTCCAAGGCAACAAACTTTCTAACAACCCCTTCATTAAGCTTTCAGACTTCTCAAAGAGAAGAGAAAGAGATAATGTTCAATTCCTTAGGCAATACCTGCATATATCATACCAAGACACCAGAAAAAAATGAAGTGGTTTGAAATGAATACCTGCTGTCCTGAATCTTGAACTCTATCCTAATCCAACCATTTTCCCCTAGAAGGCCTAGTTTCCTTGTACTGAGGTTCCATTCCAACCCAGAGCAGAGAAAAACTGACCCTCACTGATTATGTCTACTGAGCCATTTATCCTAGAGGTCTTGCCTCTCACCTCAATCTAAACTTCAGAAGTTGGAGACTAAGCCAAGACCAAAACAGCTACAAGGAAGGGCAGCATCAATGAGCTGACCTTCGGTCACTCAGCAACGTGCTTTCTGCACTTACTCATACAGTGTCTTAGCTCCCACACTACATTTCAACCTACCTGGGCACACCCCCTATGGCTCTGCCTAATACTCCCCTACATCCTACACTCAGCCTCACATCCACCTGCATGAACTCACCCCCGTCTCCCTACTTTTAGCATAGAAAACAAAATGACACCCTGCTTTATTTCAAACATCTCAGAAGTAGTAGAATGACCTACACAATGTTCTTTGTGCTCTGAATCTTCATTAAGAGAACTATGATATGCAAGTACATAACAACACATTTACCATATTATGTCCAAACAGCCTTATTCTACTACTAAAAATCTAAGGCACAGATGCAACACACATAAACAGAGGCATATACCAGTGTTTAAAGCTTAAGCAAAGCTAAAATTGACCTTTGCCACCCTACTGCCCGAAAGCACCATTTTGATTATAGGTCAGAGTTTGTAACCACAAAATGAATAGAATCATTCTAAGCAATAGTGCTGAAGTAGCAGTTAAGTGGGCTTCAGCCAGTGGACTCCAAACATCAGAGGCAGTTGGTAAAATACAGGTATGCTAACAGGAGATAACAGCAGAAAAATAGGTAGGTGGAGTAGTTTCAAAATATGCCCATGAATTCTTTGATACTCTCCCTTCAAGAGATGGAGCCTAATTCTCCTCCCCTTTAGAGGAAGTAGACTTAAACACTTGCTTCTAACAGATAAAGCAGAAAAGAGGGTATATTTAAGGGACTAGATCATAAAAGGCAGTGCTATTTCCTCTTCACTTGCTCTCTCACTTACTTGATCTCTCATTTGATCACCCACTCTGGGGAAGTTAACGTTAGGAAGACACTCAAGAAGCTTAAGGAGAAGTTTAAAGTCAGAAAGAACAAGCTTCCTGCCAACAGCCAGTGAGGAACTGACAGCATGCTAATAGCCATGAAATGAGCCACACTGGAGGCAGATCCTCCAGCCCCAGTCCAGCCTTCAGATGACTGCAGCCCCAGTCAAGAGCTTGAGGGAAACCTCACCAGAGATCCTGAGCCAGAACCACACAGCTAAGCTGCTCTCAAATTTCTGACCCACAGTAATTATGAGGTAAATAAATAAATGTTTTAAGTCAGTGAGTACAGAGGTAATTTGCTACCCAGCAATAGGTGACTAATTTGGAGGGCATGGTGTAGTACATTGGGTTGTAAATCCCAAACAATCACTGAGTCCCTCCAAGGTTCTGGAAACAGATACTACACCAGAGAAGAGCAAAGTAGTACTTCAGTAACTTCCTCCTCTGCTTAGAGCAGAGATATCTAACAGAAATATAATGAGACCCAGAAATATGGGCCATGTCACTGAAAACATTCTAGTAGCCACATTTAAGAGGGTAAAAAGAAACAGGCAAGATTAATTTTAATAATCTACTTTACTGGACCCAACATATCCAAAATACTAGTGTTTAGCATTTCACTATGTTGATATAAAAACAGTTGGTATTTTTTAAATCTCAATGAAAAACTTTCTGTACTATGTCTTTAAAATCCAGTGTGTATTTTACACTTTCAGAGCATCTCAATCCAGTCTAGCCATATTTCAAGTCCTCTGTATTTACATATGGATAACAGCTACTGTATTAGAGCAGGGCTTGAGGATTTCTTCTGAAGCTTTGTTACCCTGTTAGAAACATGAGTGTAGAGCCCAAAGAGGTAAAAGGACAGATTTTTTTAAATACTTAAAGGATCCATTTTATTTTCTTTACTGAGATACCTCATTTGTATAGGTTCCCAAGCTGGGAATGAGTGGCCTTCACAAAGGAAAGAGGGCGGGGAAGGGCGGTACTCATAGTCAGGAGGAGGAAGGATTGCTTTGAGAAACTGAAAAGAAACTAATTCTAACCACAAAACATCAACACCAAGAACCAGTGTGAGTACAGAGAACATCATCCACATTTTTAATTGCTTTCCCTCAGGATTCACTCATCTACCCATTTCAAAACACAAGTCTACATCCATTTGAACAGGAAGTAGTTTGTTCTGAAGAGTAAGATCGGGAGGGCGCAGAGGGGAAAGAAAAATAAAAGAACATTTGGCTTTCTCCAAAAACACTTTCTTCCATTAATACATTTGCCTCCCCTCCCCCAGCAGCTATCTTCTAGGATCAGTGCTTGAAAGCAGGACAAACCCAGAGCCCTCAGCAGACAGTAATCCCAACAGGAAAACTCGCTCCAGGGCAACCAGAGTCACTCCTTTCCTCAGACCATTATGGAAAAAAGCCCAGTTGTGTGAGTCACTGCAGCCAACCGATGGGGCCCGGGCAAAATCCAGAGGACAGCTGGAAACAGCTGTTGTGAAATCAACTGCAACTGAGAGGGAAGGAGGAAAAAGAGGATGAATTCATAGTTTACAACACATGACCCCATTCTGGCCTCAGAAAAGCTGGTTTTATTTTCTCTCCCAAACAAAAAGTTTCTTCCCCCTTCCTCCTTAAGATTCTTCTCCTAATGAAGGAAGCAACAACTGATTCACTACTAAAGAGCCCCCTGAGACCATTACCCAACGTGGAATACCACCCACCAGGTGTCTCCCACAACACAAGGTAAACAAGAATCCATCAGGTAAGGAAAGAACTATTAAAAAGTAGCTGTGAAGTGGGAGAAAGTGTTTTTGGAGAAAGCCAAATGTTCTTTAAACTTGAATAAAACTCTGAAAAAATCACCAGGAAATACGAGACTGCTGCAGTCTAGAAGAGAAAAGCCCCAGGGACGAAGAAGTTCCCTCTGTTCTTCTAATGAGCTATAACACTGTTGATTAAGGAAAAAGGAAGAAGTAGAAGAGGTTTCTCTGCACAACTAGAAGGCAACCAGCCTGCCTTCTAGTCCACTTTCCTACTAGAAAAGGATGTAGATATTCACACATCAGTCCTTGAGCTCCTGAAGAAAAGGAGGCTGACCCCTGGTCCAGATCCGGAACTAAAATGAGCAGGGTAACAGGTACCCTTCCTCAACAAGAACTTCCCAGAGTTTGATAGGTAAGGAAAGAACAGGGACTTACTGGCATCTGACACAGACTAACGCTCAGGGGCTCTGGTAACCTGAGACACAGGGCACTTAGGAGCTTTCCCTCCCACCTGGTCTCAGTGCGCCCCGCGCCACAAAGGGTTTTCATCAACACGCCCCAGCATGGTCAGTCTGGGATTCCTCAGTCGTTTCAGACATTCACATGGTAGCGGCAGTCCATATACTTTAAATTCACCAGCCAAACCATCTGGGAGAATAGAACTGCTGCCTTCAAAAGGTCTAGAGAGACATTTGAAAGCCAATGAAAAGGCCGTCAGCCCTCCCAGTTGCCCACTCAACACCAGTTATGCTGTTTCTGAGGTAAGATACAACATTCAAAATACCTCTGTACATTCCCTTCTCCTGAGTACTGTCTTTAACTACAGAACTTTAGTTATTTCTTCCACAGAAATTTTCCTAAGTGTTTACTTTATTACATCAATTATAGGACCTCTCACAACTAATTCCCAAAGTCAGCCTTTGGAGATCCTGTAAATAATGGAAGGAACTGAGACAGGGAGGGAGTGGAGAGGAAAGTTTGAGTCAGCTTCCAGGGCCAGAGAAAAGTTTCCCTTGGCCTCCCAGGTTTAAGAGTAAAATAATTAATGATGACAAATTCATTTTAATTTCCTCAAAATGAATGTAAAATCATAAAAATTGTTTCAGTTGCCTTAGTGTACCCTTTGGATACCCTCATTTTTCTACCTTTATGTTTCACCTTTTTGAGCCTACAACAAATGTGTAAAAACAAGTGTGGTACAATTTTGTATTAAATACTAAACACAGCCTTTCTCACCAACAAACCAGCAATGTGTATGACCCTTTGCCATATTTTACATCATCAACTTAAACTGTTACTTAGTTTGGGCTGAGTTCATCCAACATCTATCCAACTTAATCAAAAGCTTTACAGAAGCTCCCCTGGATCTCACTCTTCCTGCTCACACTGCCTTACACTGGGGCACGGCCGCAAGCAACACATCTTGAGGAGGTTTTATTTCACATACAATGAGTGCAAGGATGAGATGGGGAAAGTGGATCTAAAATGCACAAACTGAGGAGGAACGAAGGTGATTCTTTCCACAAGAAGCCATCCTCCAAAAGTAGAGAAGAAAGCTTTGGCTCAGATGGTCCAAGAAGGTGACACCTTCTCTGCATCTCCCCATGACAGCCAACCTATAAGGAACACAGCTAAGCGACCACCAACGCCACACACACTTTGGCCCCCTTCTCTTGAGTATGTATTTCTGATAATCACAATAACTTCCTTTCCAATCAACCCAGTGACAGCCCCTGCCATGATAACCAGCCATGGTTTTAATAAGTCATCTGTTTTCAAGGGCAACTTAAAGAAGCCAAGAGCTAAATGTCCCAAGCCAGTTCTGGGGATCTGTGAGGTTGAAAAGGTAAAAGGGAGTTTACGAGAGGAAACCACCATCAGCTAAAAGGTCAGAGTATATTCAACTCAGGATGTGCATGGAAGAAACCACAGAATTTTTTTTTAAGGCTTTTTCTCCAACCAAGGCAACAAGAAAAAAAAACATCATAATTAGAGTCTAATGGCAAAGTACGAATTGATTTTCAAAAATAAGCAATGGAAATAATTGAACATTATCCTTTAGAGGGACTCACCCTATAAGGTTCTGGTTAACTATACATTGCTGGATGGGTGTTATTATTACCTGTAGCTCCGGGAGGAGAAGGTTCCCTGCCTGGAGCTAGTTTTCTATGAATTAGCTGAGACCTACGAAAGCCAAGGGCAAAAAGTTGGAGGTAAAGGGGGTTACCACGGTTATTTTCACTGTGGTCACAGGCAGCTCAGTACACGCGGCAGCTGGCTCAAATGCGCTCCCCAGGTTCTGCTCCCCAGCACAAGCTTAATCCTCTAGGCAGTAGGTCTCAGCCCATGGCTGACCAGCAGCTCTGTCGTTAAACATTCCATAAATGCACAAACAGGCTCTTATTATATACACAATCGGCGCTATTAAGGCCAGGCGGGAATCCTGGTCAGAAAGTTCCACTTTCCCCACATTTCCCATGCTTAGCTGACAGGGAAACAGAGAAGAAGTTAAACATCTCAGTTCAAGGTTCACAAAAGATGAGTGTCTAAAGACAGAAGCTAGGTATTTTTTTTAATATAATTTATTTTATTATCATTAATCTACAATTACATGTGCAATATTATGGTTATTAAACTACCCCTTCATCAGGTCCCCCCCACCAACCCCATTACAGTCACTGTCCATCAGCGTAGTGAGATGCTATGTCTTCTCTGAGTTGTACTGCCCTCCCCGTGCCCCCCCAACATTATATCTGCTAATCGTAATGCCCCTTTTTCCCTCTTATCCCTCCCTTCCCACCCATTTTCCCCAGTCCCTTTCCCTCTGGTAACTATTAGTCTGTTCTTGGGTTCTGTGGGTCTGCTGCTGTTTTGTTCCTTCAGTATTTTTTCTTTGTTCTTATACTCCAAGAAGCTAGGTATTTTAAAGCGGAGAACTTCTTCTGCCTTAGACATGAAATACAAAAACTTATAGGGATGCATTTAACTCTATACATTTAGTATATCTAAAAGCAGTAAATACAAAAATTATAGTTCTTACAACAATGTTAATACACATTCACTATAATCAAACACAGAATGTAGATTTGGAAGGGATTTTTAGACAATAAAGCAATATAATAACAATTCCAACACATACTTGTGTCCATTGAGTTCAAAGCACTTGACTTTAAATACTATGTATGTACAGCCTAAGGAAGGTTTTGAAGCTTTAACTTTTGCATTTTATGATTTATGCTAATTTACAACCTTTATATTACACATAACTTTATTCTAAGAAAAAAATAAAAAACGGAGAGATGGAAGGAAGAAAAAGGGAAGGAAGAAAGGAAGGAGAACAAATGAACAAAGGTACCCAAAATGCTTCTCCTGTGATATGAAAATGCACCCCACTCAGGTTCTCAGTATCCACCGTCCTTGTGTGTTTCCCTTTGTTTTCCCTCTATTCTCTCTGGGGACTTTCGGGTTTTGCTCACAGTCCTGGTTTCTCTATCATCCTGTATGCTTCTGACCATCTTCCTTCCATGTCCTCCTGCCTGCCTCTCTACAGCTTTCCCTTTACCTGCTTCCAACTCCACATCACATACACAAAAGGAAGTCTCACTCAAAAGCAAATGAAATTATACAACTGAACGTACTTTACAATGTTACAAATCATGTGATCTAACCCTTCCAAATTAGGAAACTGAGGCTTGAGACATAATTTGTCCAGTCACAAAATAAATGATAGAATCAAAACTAAAATCCAGGTTTCCCCACTAAAGTACTAAAAGAAAACACAGAAAGTTATTTTTAAATCTCAGAGTAGAGAAAGTCTTTCCAGAAAGAAAACAGATCCAAAAGTTTAAAAATAAATACCTTATGTATTTGATTAAAATGTTTTTTGTCTGAAATAGAAATACCATTTGACCCAGGAATTCCACTCCTAGGAATTTACCCTAAGAATGCAGCAGCCCAATTTGAAAAGGACAGATGCACCCCTATGTTTATCGCAGCACTATTTACAATAGCCAAGAAATGGAAGCAACCTAAGTGTCCATCAGTAGATGAATGGATAAGAAGATGTGGTACATATACACAATGGAATATTATTCAGCCATAAGAAGAAAACAAATCCTACCATTTGCAACAACATGGATGGAGCTAGAGGGTATTATGCTCAGTGAAATAAGCCAAGCCGAAAAAAGACAAGTATCAAATGATTTCACTCATATGTGGAGTATAAGAACAAAGAAAAATACTGAAGGAACAAAACAGCAGCAGACTCACAGAACCCAAGAACGGACTAATAGTTACCAAAGGGAAAGGGGCTGGGGAAAATGGGCGGGAAGGGAGGGATAAGAGGGAAAAAGGGGCATTACGATTAGCAGATGTAATGTTGGGGGGGCACGGGGAGGGCTGTACAACTCAGAGAAGACAAGTAGTGATTCTATAGCATCTCACTACGCTGATGGACAGTGACTGTAATGGGGTTGGTGGGGGGGACCTGATGAAGGGGTAGTTTAATAACCGTAATATCGCACATGTAATTGTAGATTAATGATAATAAAATAAATTATATTAAAAAAAAATGTTTTTTGTCTGGCCCCAAAATGCACACAAACACATAACTTACATAAGACAAACAAATTGAAAAGACAAACAACAAACTGAATGGAAATTTTGCAACATGAATAAGAGTTAATTTCCTTAATTCATAAAAGTTCTTATTTATCAATAAGAAAAAAATTCTTTCAAACCTGAGTTCATGACAGATACAAATGATTTTGAGACATTAAAAAAAAAAGATCTTATAATACAGAAATCCAAAAGATCAAGATAACATTCTGCACTTATCAGACTAGTGAAAATCAAAGTATGTTAACATACAGTTTGCCAAGGTGATGGGAAAAAGTCACTACTTCGTTGTTCACTGGAGTATAGATTTTTGGGAGGCTGCTTGGCAATATGTACAAGTTTAAATGCACATACCCTTAGAAACCCAACAATTCCACCTCTCAGAACCGGTCTTCATGTGCTTGCTTATGTGCACAGAAACAGATACACAAGTAGCACCGCCCACTGTCACAAAAGACTGGAAACCATCTAAATGTCTAGTAATAGGAAATGTTTACACAAATCATGATTTTAATAAAACCTTTCTATGGCATACATGTGGTCACACTTCAAAAAAATTAGGTTTATCTGCATAAACTGAAACAAAATGTTCCCCAACATGTTCTGTGCAATGGAAAAACAATGAAGAGCCTGTAAGTATAAAAAGGGGTATATGCCTCTAAGCACCTACAAGCACATGCACAGAATTTCTCCAGAACACAGCAGAAACCACTAAGGTTTCTATCACACCAACACTCCAAAAGGAACTTTAAGACTCTTCGAGTTCTAATAAGCTCCTACATCTAAGCTCTTCCCAATTGCTAACCTGCAATAACCTTCCTCCCCTACCACCTACTTACTACCTCTCCTGGAACCCTATACAATAAAGATCTCTGTTCCTTCTCAACCTCTTCTTTGCCTATCTACCAGCTCATCAACTGGGGCCCCAGTTCCCAGTATGCATTATACACCTCTACAGCTCTTAATTTTTCCTCACTCTTTCAATACTTCTATGACATCCTAATATTTATTAACTCATTTCTCCCATAAACATACTTCACAGACTTCCAAAGCCTAAAGGCCATTACTAGCAGTCAGCATTCTTTCTGCTCCCCACTGCTGCTTTTCTATCAATTCATTTCATTATTTAGCAAACATCTATTGGGTGACAAGTGCATACCACATTTTGTAAGAAGTCAAAAAGAGAAACCTAACACATGGTCCCTGTTTTAAGAAACTGGAAGCCTAGGACAAATATTTAAAAGTAAACTTCTTGGCACAGCATTATGAGAGAAAGAAACTAGATATGGGGGAGTTAACCATCTAATGTTCAGCTACACATACCAAACTGATAGTTCTGGCTACCTCTAAGGAAGGAACAGAGACTGGACATGGTGATCAACGTAGCCACTGGCTTCATGTTTTGAGATTTTGGTTTGTGATTTTTAAGAATATATTTTCATATTAATTTATAATTAAAAACAGACTTTTAAAAGGAGTGTATTCCTAATGCCTATCTAACATGGTGCCTGGCACATAAATGGAGCTTAACAAATGATCACTGAGTGACAGAATAAATGGATTTGCAGAGTTCTCAGAGCAGAGTGGAAAGGAAGAGAAGCAATCATATTCTGTTGCCTCTACTCAACAACAGTTCTTTAAAGTTAACACAGGGTTTCTCAACCTCAGCATTATTCATATTTTGAGCCAGATCATTCTTAATTGTAGAGGGCTGTCCTATGTATTTTAGGGTGTTAAAGCAGTACCCCTGGCCTCTACTCTGGACCAGATGCTAGTAGCACATCCAAACTTAGGAAAATCAAAAATGTCTCCAGACATTGTCAAATGTCTCCTGGGGGGAAAAACCTCCCCCCATAGAGAACCATTGAATTATACATCATTCTCTCTACTTCCTCAACCACCATGACTTTCTCTCAACTAGCCCAATAATTTCAATGCTTAGTCCACAATTATTTCAACACTCAAATTAACAACCCTTCCAAAGCCTCCAAATTCTTCAACTACTATTTCCAGGGAGCTTTACCTCCACCACAGACATCCATTTGATGACTATTTCTTAGGAACTGTCACTACACAAACTCTTCTAACATCAAGATCTCCAACTCCTATCACAAGCTCCTGTCCTTTGTCTTCTCCCACCCTCTTATTCCACCTGAGCCTGTCCCATTCACCAAAGCTCAGCCTGTAAATGTGCCCTTAGCTACCCTCGTGGGTTTTGAGTATGGCTTGATAAAGTTAAGAAACCTCTATCCAAGCTGGCATTTAACTGAGACTTAGCAATCCTTTTATTCTACTCTTGGATGAATCCTTATTACACTGGAATAGCAACACCACTTCTAATGTTTCTCTAAACTCCTCAAAATGTCAACACCGCCCTTGTTCGCCAACTACCATTCTTCTCTAACTGAAGCAAGATGGAGATCCTTTACCAAGAACTCAGTCACTTTCCCTTCTAATTTTCTCATACACATCAGGTGCTCAATAAATATGCATTAAATTTAGGAGGCAAAAACATGATGGCTTTATATTGGTTCTATCTAACAGTATTTTTCTGAGAAAAAAAACCTCTGAATTTCATTCTTCCTCAAGATACTATTTACAAGGCTAAGTACCTTAAGGCAAGTCAAAGCGCCCCTCCAGTTTCTCAAGTATACCACCACCAACCAACGGCCCACTCTGCTGCTGCAAAAGGATCCTAGGTCATCATTAAAGCAAACAGGTTGTAGAATGAAGCATACAATGTAAAGTCCAATGACTAGTGACCATATGGCAAATAAAAAATGCTGCCCATAACTGCAAGTGATTCTTAACTCCACGATTCAGTTAAGATGCAGAGAAGTACCTTGAAAGGCATCAACAGCAAGTCCATGTTATAAAGATCCACCATTTGGCTCTCTGTGGAAAATGACAAATATTCCCTGAGTTTAAAAACTGCTCTGCAACAGGAGGTAAGGGCTTTAAATAATTCATTAGCTTAGGCAATAGTACAATATTGTTTGAATTAAATGTCCCACTGTCACCTAATCATAATGCCTTCCACAGATACAAGTTTGCTGTCAGAATAAACAGGTAGCGTGTATGCTCCACTTCAAGAATCTCTAAATCCCTCACGAATCTCAGGCATAACACTTTCTACCAGTTTTTGTCTCATGAGGTAATTATGAAATAAGAAGCTTGGCAAAATAGAGCCAAGTTTCTCAAGACATGTTCGAAACGTTTTTCCTGACCTTCAGCTTATGGTAGCTTAGACAAGTATCTTAAAAGCATTTCTAGTCAGCCATTTTTAGTAACTTCTGAGCAAATTATTTTTAGCTGAAAAAGTTTATTTCAATCCCTCTCTCATAACTCAGAAGCATCTGACCAGGTTTGGTTCAAGCTTTCCAGAATAATTTGTCTTTAAGTAGATTCAAAGCATAGGACATTTCAACTTCAAAGGAGAAACTTTCTCAAGAGGCATGAACAACCAAAGTGTGCTAATATACAAGATATGTGGAGAAATATCACTTGCCTATCTGCCACCTAAACTGGTATACTGTGGAGATTAAGCACTTACAACATTCATAAGATTTTTGAAAGTACCATGGTCAAAACATTGTTACAGCATTCCTTGCTATGAAGAGCAGAATGTGTGCCTGCATGGTACAAAGTGCTTCACATAAATTTAAATATAATGAAATGGAACATAAGGTTCAACTTGTTTCCATGCAGCAATCAAACTGTGATTCCAAACACAGGGAAAGCTTCTTCTAGGATGGAGACAGTGAAAAAAATAAGTAATTCTGCTAGAAAGCAGTACAACCACATATTTACAACATAATCAAATACAGGCTTTCTTTGTTCTTACTCTTTTTTTTTTCTTTTTCTTTTTTGAAAAAAAGATGGTATCACTACTCCACCTACCACTAAGAGGCTGTGCTCCTTGAGTGGTAGGATAATGCTTCCTGAGCAATGGTGTATGACTGCAAGGGGATGGCAGGCAGTCTGCAGGTGAATAACTACCGAAGACACTGAGGGAAACCCCCTGCCCTCCTGCCCTCCATTCCAGCCCCATTAATCCACCTATAGTTTCTCTCACCTTGGCCTTGAGCCTGCTGCTTCTTCTGCCAGGAATGGCCTGCCCCTCCCTCTCCTTTGCCTTCCTAATCCCTGCTCGCTCCTCAGTACACAGCAATAGCTCCTGCAGAATGTTCTCCAGGAGCCCATACCACCCCAGCTGGATAAGAATCCCTCTACTATGCTCCCAGAGAAACACTGTCCTCACTCCTCTCAGAGTACAGAAGCTCCTCTATTTACCATCAGGGTAGGTCTGGAATGAAAAGCTGCTCCTAAGTCCGTGAGTTCATAAAATTCCAAAGTGAAAAAATCCACACAACCCATGGGTACACATCTAGTAAGGAAACATTTAAGACAAGCCCAGAGGCTTCTGGTAGTGGTTCTGACTTGTTTATTCTCAACTCACTTGATGATTTGCACTTGACCCTTTATAAACTGTGTTGTTGAATGATTCATCCCTACACATAGTCAACTTTTACCATTTTCTAACACTACTTCCATTTTTAATCATCTCTGCATTTTTCCACCCCTTATCAGCATTTTTGTTATGACAGATTTTATCATTAATGAATAAGTCATTTAATAACAAACATACGACATAGTTAATAATAAATATATGAACTGGAAACACCGTATACACCAATGAACAATGGGACAGGCAAAATTTAAAAATGAGCAGGAGCCACCACTAGCACTATTTTTTTCTTCATCTGTAGTAAGCAGAACTGGCATACCTTTGCTCTAAAATTAACTTTTCTCATTTTTCTATGAAAATTAGCAATTCAAGGATCATAAGTAAAATAGTGCCTGTCCTTATTTCTGCATAATTTTAATAAATTATTTTTAAAACAATACATGCATGTAGTACAAAATTCAAAAGGCACAAAAGATATACAATGAAAAATAAGTCTTCCCCTATACCTCTGATTTCTCTGTCACTCAATACGCCTCCCCAGAGGCAACCACTGTTACCAGAATCTTGCGTTTCCTGGAAAAGACAGCCTAATGTGTACATGGATATACACTTCTTCTCATTATGCAAACTATATAGTTTTCTGTACCTTAATTTTTTACACTGGATGTATTTTAGAGTTTTCTATATTCATTCATACAGAGCTAATTCCTGTTAATGGCTTCATAATATTCCATTTTATGAATGTACCTTACTGTAGTTCACAAATTTCCTGACAAGACCATTTTGGTTTTTTCAACCTTTCACTATTTCAAATAATGCTGTAATGCGTATTCTTACACAAAGATGCAATAAGTATCTGTAGGATAAATTCCTAAAGATGGAAATGCAGGGTCAAAGAATATTTGCATTTTACATTTCAACGGATATTACTAAATAGCTCTTCATGGAGGCATGCGACTTTTCACGCCCACCCCATCCCCAACAACGTGATGCTCTACCTACATCCTTATCAACACATTTTGCTATCAAATTTTTATTCTAATGTATAGTTCCAGAAACTCCTCCCAATGAACCTCATAGGTTTCATAAGAACACTCCTTTAACTCTGAACCCCCAGGGTCTAGCATGTCTTAAGCAATCAAATGTTGCTAAATGGATGAGTGATCAAGCAAAAGGGTGAGAGCTTTGTGTAATATGAGAAGTTTACTTTTTTTCATATATCAGTTACTTTTTTTTTTAATTAAGGTATCATTGATATACAGTCTTATGAAGGTTTCACATGGGCAACATTGTGGTTTCAACATTCACTGAGTAGTTTACTTTTAATATGAAGAGCACTGCTTAAGTGACTGAAATATTAGCAATTTTTCCCTTTTAGAGAAGGAGGGAGAGAGGGAATAAGAAAGGATTGATGGATGATTCTGATCTAAAGTATTTTCTCCCAGAGTCTAAAAAAAGCAGAAAAGCTTCAGCACAGCAAAGGAAACCATCAACAAAATGAAAGGAACCTACTGTATGGGAAAATATATTTGCAAATGATGTATCTGATAAGGGCTAATATCCAGAATAATAAAGAACTCATACAACTCAACACCAAAAAACAATCTGATTAAAAAATAGGCAGAGGATCTAAATAGACATCTTTCCAAAGACACAGAGATAGCCAACAGACACATGAAAAGATGCCACATCACTTATCATCAGGGAAATGCAAATCGAAACCACAACT
>JAVSCE010000623.1:0-139283 GCA_032199065.1 Smutsia gigantea
TCAGCTTCTGTTCGGCGGCATCCCCTTTAAGGCTGGGGTGTAGTCGGCCGAGTTCAAAGGCCACCCCTTTAAGGAGATTTAAAGGGGCCTCCTCCCGGCCCAGGTTTTCCAGCCTCCGCCTCCGGTCGCCATGAAAGGCGTTGGGGGGGGGGGCGGGGCCGCGGGGGCCAGCCCTCCAAAGCCCCGGATGTGAGGCAACGGTGACGGTCAAAGCTTCTCTGTCTGCCGACATAAAAGTCTCTTCCTGCTTTCCTCCGTCTCTGTCTGATTTGTGCCTTAAGGAATCCGGAACAGCCGTTGGGCAGCGGGGGAGCTCCAGTACACCCTCCTGTTGTCTTCTTCGGAGTCTAGGGCCTCTTCTCTACCAGGACTGCCCTGCCCCTCCTCCCTCTTCCTCCTCAGCCTACGCCTCCTTCCTCTACCTCCTCCCACTCCCCGCCCTCTTCCCCCCCACCCCTCCACAATCTAAGTCGTTGATAGGTTGAGAAGTGTACGTCAAGAGGGAGGGCGGGGTCAAAGCTCAGGGAGTGGGAAATAGGTAACCGCCCTCAAATTTTGGATTGGGTATACATGAGATTAGCCCCGCCCTTCGCAAATTGTTTGATTCGACTGGTCAGAGGTAGGTACTTGGGACGGTCCCCAGGTGATCCCGCCTCTTCCTACTCTTTGTTCATTGGCTCGCCTTCTGACGGCGTAGAAACGAGGGATGTAATGCGTCAGAGCTGGGGGCGGTTGGCCGCTGGGTGGCGCGCGGCCGTGGAAGGTGCCTTTCGATAGCCCGTGACGGCGTCTCTCCTTTTCCGGAGCTTGGCTTAGCCTGCAAGCTGCCAGGCTACTTGCGCACGCGCGTGGTGATAACGTCGTCCCTTTGGCAGTTCCGTGGGATCCCCCGCGGCAAGAGGTGGTTTGAGCACGCGCGCGGTGCCGTGGGAGCGCCAAGCCGTGCGGGAAGGAAACTGCGTTTCGTTATCACTCCGTTCAGTGGGAGTGAGCAGGCCTGTGGTCTCTGCATGGTAACAAGAAAAAAACACCTTGCATTTATGTACTAGCCACTTTCTCACATATTAATTCTTTTGGGAATAAGAATTATTTCAGTAAGGTACTGCTATTAGTCCTTTTTTACAGAGGGAGAGGGGAATAAACGCACAAGCATTTAGTTTCCTAACCAGGATTTGGACTGAAGAAGCCTAGTTCCAGAGTCTGTGCTCTTAGCTGCTCTCTTCAATGAAAGATGGCACATCTGGCCTCTGGTTGCCTGGACTGCCGTTTTAATGTGAACATTTCACCGACACACTCAGCTTGATTTCTTATGTATAAAATGGATATAATTCCCTCTCACAGGGATGTGCAAGTCAAGTACCTGTGACAGGTTGTTTTAGGTGCTCAATTACAGCTGATTATTCTTAGCTCCCAAATCAGCAGTAGTAGTTCCTGGCTTGCAAGTTAGGAGGAATTCAGGTCCATCTTGATCAGGCCGTTGGTCCACTCTGGGGCTTTCAGTCACCTCCTTGATGCAAGTGATTTAGACAGCCCTGAACAGGGTCCAGGAAAACAGTATCTTCTGGAGCAGATTCTGAAGAATCCCTCCACACAGGAAAATTCTCAAATCAGGAAAGTATCTCTAATGACCATTCCCAACCCCCTTCCTGTATCCAACCCTCATGGCCTTCCCTGGCATCTCCCCCACTTCCCAGTCTTCAGGGGCCAAAGTAGAAACATCAACCAGCACTGCCAACCAATCTCAAACTCAGAGACATACAAGAGAATCAGAAACATATGAAAACTTTACTAGAAATATAGAGAAAAAAATTAACTGCTCCAGGAGGCTTCCCCTCCCTCCAGGATGAGGATGGACAAATAGCTGGAGTTCCTAGGTCCAATGGGGCCACTCCCTATCCACTTCCTCCTCCTCTAGGAGCAAGGCATCCAGCTCCTCCAGCCGCTGCTGCAGCAAGGGTCCCACATCTGGGCTGGGGGCCAGGTTGGGAGTAAGGGTCCTGCCAGTTGCAGCCCGGACCCCCCGAGATGGCCGCCGGGATCTTGGGAGGCTGCTGTCCCGAAATTCTACAGCCCGCCGTAGCTTTCTTGAGCTGGTAAAAATCAGAGTCCCATTGCGCTCCCGGGGTTCCTCGAAGATGGTTTCAAAGGTCCTGGGCCAGGCAGGGAGGGGGGCTAGTTATCACCATGCATCCTGGTTTCAGCCTTCCCACTATCACCCTCAAGCCTTCGAAGTTTCTCACCTCCTGGTTGTAGGTGACTGGTAATTCTTATTGGTATAAATTTCTTCCAAGCTGAACTCCTTCTTGTTCAACCTGGGAGTAAAAAGCAGAGGCCACTGAGAAACCTGGGGCCAGTGGGGCCTGGAGAAAGGATAAGCAAGGCCTGGTCTGTGTTTCAGTTTCTGGGACATGCCAGGGGCCAGGGCAGGGGTGTTGCCTGAGGTGACAAGAGAGTTCTAAGCACAAACCATGTCCAGACTAAACTGACTCCTCCAAGGCAGACTGTATTCACTGGGAGGAGATGGAAGCCACATTTTGGGAGACCTGAGCCTACACCTGTTTGGCCAAGGCAGCCCCATGCATTATGAGCCTCTCACCTGATTGGTCGAGGCAGTCCCATTGGTGTAAGGTTTAGCTGAGGACGGGCTGGTGTCCTACGTATTCTGAATCGAGAAACTTTTCCCATGGTCTGCCAAAAATGGGGCAGAGAGTAAGGATGAAAAATGGGCTCAGACTCCCCCTTGCCTCCTCCCCCTCATCTGCACTCCTACCTTGGTCTCAGAGTCTGAAAGCACCTGGTCCTCTGAGGCCCTTGCCTCCTTCTCCTTTGTTGAGCCCAACCTGCAGAGAAGGTGAAGGTTCAGGGACAAACAACATTCACAACAACATCCCCCTCTCCTGTCCACTGGACACTAGGGAAGAAGGCTAGACCCAGACTGTGCACAGACAGGGCTTTGAGACGGGTTTACCAAGAGCACTACCTGGGTTCTGCAGGTTCAGAGAAGGAACAAGTGGATGCGGTGGTCGAGCAAGACGTGACAAGGGGAGGAGAGGCTCCCACTCCTCCAAGAGGGAAGACCTCTTTCCGGAGACAGGGCCGAGGGGGTGGTGGGACTCGGGTCATCTCTCCACCACCCACAGTGTGCCGCCGTGGCCGTGGCCTGCTTGGGTGGGGTGGAGCAGGGGGCCAGCTGCAGGTATCTGGGCCAAGGGGCCCCAGATCAGGGCAGGAGTGGCTTCGGCCCAGAGAGGGCTTGGGGAGGGGTGCTGGGGGATTGTGGTCGTGGGCCCGCCACTGACGGATAGGGGGCCGGGGACTGACAGATGCAGTGTCCTCAGCAGCTCCGGACTGCTCAGCCTCTGAGATGGCAATCTTCAACTCCAACTTCATGGGGGGTGATGGGGGTGGGGGCCGTGGGGCTTTGTTGGGAGTGAGGAAGATGTCAGCAAAGCTCTCCAGCTTCGAGCGGACAGAACGGAAGAGGGGGGCCAAGCCCCAGGGGCTGAGGCGGGGGCGTAAAAGGCTGGACGGTGGTGGGGTTGATGGGGGCTCCAGAACAGGATCTGGGACTGAGGAAAGGAGAGGATCAGGTGGGCATTCCTCAGGTACAGATGTCTAAGCCCCACTTCAGTAGCCTCAGCCCCTTCCCCAAACATTAAACTGCCCAAAGAGGAAAAGCCCATCCCTAAAAAACTCAGTCTTAAATGTAGGAGTTGCACTTAAGGCTCTGAAATCTAAAACCCATCTTCATACACCAAGCTCTCCCTTGGGTGGGGTGGGGTTGTGTGCGTTAAACCCCAGCTTCACCTCTGCCCCTGACATGTCTAAGCATAGCTGGGATCTTCTAAAACCCCAAATCTCATTCCTCTGAGTCCTTACCTTGTGATGGGCTCTCTGGAAGATCTGCAGACAGGGCAGATGGCTGGAATAGGGGTTCCAGGTCCCTGGGTGGAGGCACTGCCTGGCGAACCATCATCACAGGTTCAGCTCTGCAGTGAAGGGGCAAGGTAAAGGCTGAGGGGAGCTTCCAGATCCAGATCCCACCTGAACCATCACCTCCCCTGCCCTTAAGACTACTGAAGGTGCTACAAGGAAAGATTGGATAAGTAAATTCTGATGCTCCTAGCTCTGACTGCCTGGATAATGGTTGTTGCCTAGACACCCTGATAAGCCCTTCCCCAGCCCTCTCACCTTTTCGTTGGGATGATGAAGTTGGGACTCTGATCGGCAAAGCCCTGGATATATAAACGGGATGTTTGTGAGGAGGCAGGGAAGCCCCCTTTGGCCTCCCTAGCTCCCCATATCTCAAGTCTCTCAGTTTCCTTATGTGTTCCTGGGTTCACACCAAAGACTTTTTCATATAGGTCTTTGCTTAGGCAGTATCTTCCACCTAAAATGCGGTTCTCTTTGCTCTGAGAAAAATCCACCCCAGACTCAGACCTCACATATCTGTTTTCTATCCCCCCTGGAGTGCCTGCCCTCTGGTGAACCCCTAACATCCTTACCCAAAGCTCCCATACCTCAGCCAGGGGTCTGGAGCTGGCAATGTCTTCTAGCACCACCACTAGAGTGGGCTGGGGGGCCTGGTCCACCTTTTGTGAAGGGCCCTCCTCTGGGCCAGGGGTTGTCCTTGATCGCCGCCTCAGGGTAAGAGCAGGCCGGCGGACACAGCTCAGGGGTTCTCGGCATAAGTGAAGTGAGTCGGGAGGCCTGGAAAGGGAACAGTAAGATCAGAAGAACTCAGGTATATATGCCCAGCTTATCCCCATCCTGCCATGCTCACCTGGCCTGCAAGGACCATGAGGACTGTTGGGGTGGTGAAGCAGAAGGCTTGCTTCGGACAGAATCCCGACAACTGCTGCAGTGCCGTGAGGTGGAGGTCTCCTCTTGGGGCACCAGGGGAACCTTGGGTTGGAGGAGATATCAAAAGCAAGGTGATGGAATGAAGTTGGACTGGGGTTGGTGGAGGGAATGGTCATTTGAGACCCTGCCCACTTCTAGGTTGGAGTGAGAGCCAAGCAGAACTCTAGCAATAGAAAGGCTGCCTGAGTGATGAGTGTGAGAATGAGGATAACCTAAATTATCCTCAGTAGTGATGTGGTCTGACTTTAGTACTGAGGAGGGGGACCTGTGAGAGAAGGGGGCCTCTCAGTGCAGGAGGCTCACCACGTGAGCAGCCATGACATCTTCCAGCACCACCGCCAGGACCCGCCGAGAGGCCTTTTCCAAGGGCGAAGGGGCCCCTAGAGACTGCAGCCTAGGCCGTTTCGGGCTCCTGGCTCCCCATAATCCTCGAGCCAGGGGCTGGCGGCATAGATGCGGCCGGCCAGGTGGGCTGGAGAATGAAAGAAGCAGAGAACGGTCGCCTGAGCCTGTCACTGGCTCTGTGGTTTCCCCAGTACCGCCGCCAGGCTCCCCATCTCCCGGGCTCGAGACAGGCTGGCAGGGTGCGCTCTCACCTGGAGTCCCCGGGCAAGTCCATTGGGGAAGCGGCGGCTGCGGGGAGTCCCTGGGGAATCCCAGGCTGCAGCCTGGGGTAGGGGGAGAGCGGGGAAGCGGGAAGTGAGGGCCAGTCCCTCCCCTGGGGTTCTGCCCGTCATAGTCCGCCTTAGGCTCCTGGTAGCCCACAGGTCGGGACCCTGGGGCGCGGAAGGACGCCCCCGGCTGGCCGCCCGGGGCGGGTGTCTTCCCGCTGCCGCCGCGCGGCGATCAGAGGATCACTTGTGCCCTGCCTGGGACTTGCAGCGAGAATCTGGACTGCAGCGGCCCCAGTTCTCCCACAGCTGGAGCCTCCTGGGGCCTTTGTCCCTGCAGATATCGCCCTGAGATCCCCTGGGATCACCTGGGCTCCCGGTCCTTGGAGGCTGAGTTTCCTCCGGATCCCTCTGCGACCCTTACCACTCCCAGCGAGTGGCCAAGGACTCCGAAGCAATATTACTACACAACAACTGTCCCACCTCCCACCAGATCCCCTAGACTGGATCCCTGCGAAAAGAATCCTACAGCGCGGTTTTTCCAATCAGACGCCACGCGAGGATTATCCTCTCCCCGTGGGCTTCAGCTCTACAAAGCTCCACTCAGGCGGCCCAAGCTTATGCACCACGAACTCATCCGGATCCCCAGGGATCCACTGTCAAGCAGATACCCCCTTCACTCCAATCCCGGGAGGTCCCGCCCACAGACCCCCTCCCTCCGCCCTCCCCGGATCCCCGCCCAACGCTCTCTCCAGCCCGGGACCAGATGGTTCAAATGTTTCCTTCCCTCCCTCCTCCCGCCCTCTCCCTAACCGCTCGGTGCCCTCCCCCGCGCGCCGCTCACCGTCGCCTCCCGTGGATCCCGGGTCTTCGATGGCTCCCACCTCCAGCTCCTTTAAAACTAGCCTTACCCAGCACTACCCAACCGCCGAGGGCCTTCTTCTCGGAGCCTTCAGGCACCGCCCAATCGCCGGTCCCCGTCTTCCGGGGTGGTGAGAAACTAAGTGAAGCCTCCTGACAGCCATCTACCCTAGGGGCAAGAAGCCAAATTGGGCAGCGCCGCCATTATAGTTGAGGGCTAGCGCTATCCAGGATGAAACCAAGTGGGCCGGACGGCGTCATCTTCCGAAGGCCGGTCAGTGGTCGAAAACTATGTCAAGTTTCTTGAGCTATTGAGGCAACTGTAGTGAAGCTGAAGTGCCGCCACGTTTTTTAAGGGCACCTTCCGGTGCTTTCGTTCTTAAACAGGAGTGCTAACAATATGTGAAATTCCGTTTCCTAGAGAGGCCCCACTGAGGCCGGTTCCGGTACCATCCTGGGTTCCTCACCCAAGTTCTCACGTCGCAGAGGAGTTTGGTACGAGGCGTCGGGGACCAGGGACTGGGGCTAGTGCCGCCTCCAGCATCGTTGCTTGCTCGGTATCCTGGAGAGACTGGGCTGAGCCAAAGTGGGGAGGAGGCTGGAGGCGTTGAGCTTCACTTCAACTTCACCCAAGTGTCGTGCGCCTCTTCCTGGAGGATTGGGGGGTCTCTGCGGCCAGCCAGAGGGCTCGATATAGGAATATCAATGAAGAAAGCCAGTAACAACCTTGGCATGCTTGGTGAAGTCCCGCCACTTTCCTCTCTGTTCCGGGCTCCCACAACCCCTCTTTAAAGAGGGGCCTGCCACCTTAGTACTTAGGGCATTGGAAAGGCTGCATCATGAATTCTTTACCAGGAGCTAGGCTGTTCGTGGGGAGGAAGTGGGCGCTGACTTGCACTGTGAAGGCGCCCTCATCGGCTAACCAAAACCCATGTCTCCACTAGTTCTCCTTCCCCAGGATTCCGAGCTGTTTTCTTTATAGAATAAGAGAGCCTGAAGCCTAGAATCTTGGGTCTGAGATGAGGGTACAGAGTCATCTACCCAGCCCAACATAATTCTTTCTTAAAGGAGTGGGTGATAATTAGACACAAAGGATAAGGAAGGGGAAGAATTAGCAAGAGCTGATGAGGAAAGTGAGGACTCCCCAACTCTGTAACCAACGACTCATCCAGATAGTTCTCCCATGACTACACTGACTCTCTTTGTACCATGAGGCCTGTTGGGTCCTCTGGAAATACATGATGAGACAGACTTCTGGTGGAAGGCTCTTCCAGCTGGAGGTGTCTCTCTTCCCCTAGAGCAGGGCTGGTTGTGTGGTGCCTGAGCATGTTGTGGGAGGGGCGGGGGGGACTGTTATGGTGATGCTTCCAGCTGTCAGTGCTTGGAGGCCCTCAGGAGGCTCTCATTTTCCTCCTTACACAGGTGCTTCCCATGCCCTAAGGCAAGAAAAGCTTTCAAGGACAGAGCATGCCTTATCTGAATTTTGCTTCTCTAGGTCTGCTGAAGAAGTCAATACCTAGGGCAAAGGAAGTAGCCAGAAGAAAGGGCCTAGACCTGAGAATCTGGTAGGGAGAGCCTAGCCCTACCACCCTAACCTGGAGAGCTGGTGTCTTGCAAATGAGTTTCAGCTCCAGGCAAGTTCACTACAGATTCACTGTGACCAAAGAAATTTACAGCAAAGGGTTCTTGGGGTGAAAAGGTTATACCGAACTTTATTTCGAGGTGGCAGGTCAGTCACTAAAATCCCATTCACTCAGAGCGAGCCTGTGTTATCACTGCTGCTTCGGATGCAGCAAGCCGGTCTCTACCTTTGGGCCCCTCTGTCTGCACAGCCGTCCTCTGGGCCTCTCTGCACAGCCGTCCCACACAGACGTCCTCTGGGCCTCTCTGTACAGCCGTCCCGCACAGCCGTCCTCCAGGCCTCTGTCCTCGGCGCTGCCACCACTCCAGCCTCCGCTCCGCTCTCCTGCAGCCTTGCAGCCCCGCCACCCCGTCTCTGACCCGAGCACTGGGCCAAACTCTTTATATTAACACAATAATGGCTTATTGCCTAAAGGTAATGGAAGTGACAGCATAGCAACAGGCTAGTCACATCATCAGGTGGTTTAAGTTCAGCAAGGATCTGGCCATAGGAACCCCACTTTACCCACAGCTGGAGTTCATCAAATTGAAGTCTTTGTCCTCAGCCCAGGCCAGCAAGGCGAGCCCTCATAGCCTCACAGTCTTGCCTCTGCCCTCGTCACTACCATTTCAATAACTCCTATCTTACCTACTGCCTATGAACAGACTCTAGGGCATGACCAGTGTATGCTGATCCAGTGGCAAGAGGCCCCACAGACTCCAGTGGAGCAGGTGATGTAGCTAGAGATTGGTACATCATTCTTCAGAAACTGGCCCCTTTGACTCTGGGTCTCCCATCTGCTTAATGATTCTTGGCCTTAGTGGTCTCATTTGTAAAATGGGAACAACAAATGCCGTCATGTCTATTTCAGAATAGAAGATCAAGATGAAATGAGAAGATATATCTGAATGTGCCTGATAAATATGTTAAGTCTCACGCTACCAAAAAGAGGATGACAAAAACTGCCTCTTCTTTCCTCAGAGTGCCCTATCCCTTTGGTCCTCAAGCCAGCTCTCTGCTGGCAGTACCTTTCTCTAAAGAAGTCTGTAGCCTGAGCTCCAGATCAGTCAGGGTAGGTTGGGCTGGGTTGTGGCTGAAGGGTGTTGAGATGGGTGGGACGATAAATTATAGCCCATTGTCAAGAATTTCCCCCCAGAAATGACAGGAAGCCTTGGGTTTGGGGTTAACTCTAGTTCCCATCAACCATTCAAGAAAATTTCAACACCACCTATATGCTCTGCCTTAGGATAGGGTGTCTGTCCCGGAGTCTGGAGTTTATCTTCCTGTAAACGAGATTGCCATTGGTTCTGCTGCTTCCCTCAGCTTCAGTCCCCTCCAATCAAAAGTACCTGGTTCACACAGGTGTCAGCATATTCCTGCCCAATTTAATTACCCTGGTGAGGAGCTTTCAGGACCCACCTCTGGGGGCTCTCCCACTCTGACCAGCTACTTTGAGTTGCTAGAATTTCTATTTACCTGAGAAAGCTGGTCCTGTCTGTGCTCTAACTCCTCTTCCACAGTCTAGAGAGCCACCTGCCACCAGTTCTATCCTTCTCTCATTTTTTTTTCTTTTGAGGAGGGAGGGAATGATGGGCAGGTGTCAAATCTGGAGACACTGAATGGTAAAGTGATAGGGCTTATGGTGAGGTCAGGATGGGAAAAGGCTAGGAGGATTACAGGGTCAAGAAGGGTGAAGGGAGCTATTAATCTTTGAAACAGTAGTATGTCACTGTACCAGTTATAAGTTTATTACCTCTCAGCTTTACATTCATTCTTTTTGCCTGCTCTGTGAAAATGGGTCTGGGCCCTTTAAATATATTTTCTTTGCCAACTGGCATCATATTAAGTTCTGCCAATAGGCAGCTGGGGAGACATTGCACAGATAAAGGATTGTATCCTGCTTCCAGTGAACCCTATTGGCAGGCTCCTGCAGTGCAAGTGGGTCCCCGCCCCCAGCTTCTGCAGTCTGGGCAGCTTCTCCAGCGCTAGGCTCTGGCAGCACCCAGTGGCCTGCAGGACCTAGTGGCCAGCACCTTCTCCTGGTTTGTGCCTCTGGTGAGTCACCTTCCCATGAACAGTCTTCTCTGCACCTTAAAGGGAGACTGTCAGCAAATTCCACCAGAGTGGCACCCCAGTGACGCCTGTGCTCTCTCCAGAAAGTTCTGGATCTCAGTCCCAGGAAGGCCCGGGCAGAGCCTCTTTTTGGATGCTGTATCTCCAGCTGAGGTGTGGCTGCTCCTTATACCTGCTATTCCTGACTTCCTTAGAATTCTCTTTACTTCTTACTATCTTTAGTGGGCAGAATGTCATCCCCTGCAAAAGAAATGTTCGAGTCCGACCCCTAATTCCTGTGATTGTGACTTTATTTGGGAATAGTCTTTGCAGATACAATCAATGAGGTCATACTGGATTAGTATCCTTGACAAGTATCATTGTAAGAAGAAGGAAATTTGGACACCGACACATGGAAAGGAGAATGCCATGTGAAGATACACTCAGAGCCACACAGAAAGAATGCCATATGGCAACAGAGGCAGAGATTGGAGGGATGCATCTACAAATGAAGGAATGCCACAGATTGCTAGTAACCACCAGAACCTGGGAAAAGGCAAGGAAGGATTCTACCCAGGGTGTAAGAGGAAGCATAGCCCTGCCTTGATTTCAGATTTCTTGTCTCTAGACCTATAAGAGAGTAGATTTGTGCTGTCTTAAGCCAACCACTTTGTGGTAACCTGTTGTGGCAGCCCTAGGAAATTAATACACAGTCTAATCCCGCGTTTCTCTAATTTCCTGTTATAGTTGGTAATTCCTTATAATAAACTTTTCCATGTTCAGATTATGTAGTTTCTCTCTCCTGACTGGACCCAGACTTACACTATCACCAACAAAAAATGCTAGTGCTTTAGCATTATGTAAAATGGAATGTCTGAATATTGAAACTCCCTACTGCAAGTACTATGCAGATATGTTAGAGAGTAGGCCATTTTCAAGACAGGCTTAAAGTCTCCATTGCAAGCATATTCCTTAAAGGCATTTTGAATCCTGTCACACCTGAGGAAAAAATAGAAAATGAGCACAGATGGTGCTGTAAGGCAGCTGGCTCAACTGAACTGAAGGAAATCGAGCTAGATAGCTGCTGTGTTGTCCAAAGGCATTTCCTGGCATCCCGTGGTTTTGGAGGACAGCTCTGGACAACACTCAGAACAAATCAGGTGGGTTTCTGGAAATGACTGCCTGCTGTTATAGACTGGGAAGGCAGAGGGACAGTGGTACTCAGGGCTAGAGTGGCAATGCTGGGACAGGGAGGTCCATGACACACACATAAAACAGATGCACCCCACTATGACCTTTCCTCCAGAGAAAGAGGCCAAGAAGTAAGACAGCGTGGGCCCAGCGTGGTCAAGAAGGCTCTAAATATAAGCTGGGGTGTCCATTTATTTGTTCAGTACACTTGTTGAATTCCAACCACGTGCTAGACACAAAAGATACCATAGTGAACAAGACAAGTCAATATATCAGTGCATAGTGAGATAAATGCTAAATTCGACTTATATGTGGGTTCCTGAAAGAGCACATAAACAGAGCTAGAGAAAGACATGGCTTCTCAGAGAAAATGATGATTCATCTGAGAATTGAAGGGAAGGGGTTCAGAAAGGGAAACTGCATGACTCATTGAATTGTGCAAGGGCCCAGAGGGCAAAACTCTGGAGGCTATAAATAATTTGTTCATCAGCCTGTTTGAACTAATGCACACATTTCAGAATAAGTATTTTGAATGCTCCTTTTACTATGATGAAATAAGTGAATAAGCCATCTACAGTCATACTTTTAAGAAAATCAATATAACCTTTACTCTAAAGGCCAAATATATTTATTTTAAAATGTGTATCCAATAGTGTATTATACATAATTTAGAATAAAAATTATAATTACAGGGAAGATGACGGCGTGAGCAGGGTGGTGGAAATCTCCTCCCAAAACCATATATATTTGTGAAAATACACCAAATACAACTATTCCTAAAAGAGAGACCAGAAGATACAGTACAACAGCGAGGCTACATCTACATCTGAGAGAACTCAGTGCCTCACGAAGTGGGTAAGATACAAAGCCGTGACCCGGTGGGACCCAAGCACTCCCCCACCCCAGCGCATCTGCGGGAGGAAAAGAATCAGAGTGGGGAGGGAGTGGAAGCACAGGACTGCTAAATAACCAGCCCTGGTGATCCGCACCGGGAGCAGAGACACACATCACATGGTGTATTGGAGATCAGAGAAACAGAAGGGCAGGATCCGAGACGGAGACTGCAAGTAGGTCCCCTCAGCCAGCTCCCCTGGGAAAAAAGAAAGCGGGTGCTTTTTTTAAAATTCTTAAAGAGACAAGGGTCCAACAGCAGAACAAAATCGTCCCAGCGCACTCAGCCCAGCAGGCTGGGAATCCTGAGGAATTTCGGGCCCCCTAACTGGCTGCCGGGTAAGAAGCCCCAAAGCCTCTCACGGGGATAAGCAGCCTGCCATTTGTTCCCCCCTCGACCAGTGCCACAAAGGGTCTGGTGGATCCGCCACAGCCGCGGAACAGAGGGAGAGTGGCCCCTCCCACAGCAACCACACAGAATCTCCTCCCAGTGAGCGAGCAGCTAACCAGGAAAGGCAGAACCCAGAGCAAGGTGTGGAAGGCATCAAGGGCAGCAGAATGCACCCAACGTGACTGCAAATCCCCGCAGTGCCCTAGACTAGGCTGAGGGCAGCCCCGCACACAGGCAGCTCAGGGGATTATCCCAGAGACTGCCTCCCGGTGTGCGGGTAACCAGCTCAGGCTCCGGAGAAGGGCAAGAAGAACAACAAGCAGGAAGGGACTTTGTTCTCCCAGCTGACACATGTGGCACCTGCCAGCGACCACTTCTATTGCCATGAAAAGACAGAGGAATATGGTCCAGACAGGGATCACCTAGACAACCCCACAGAGAGGGCCTGATGGGATAGATTTAAACAATGTTACTGAAAAAGAATTCAGAATAAAAGTCATAACCATGCTGGTGGATCTACAGAGAAATATGCAAGAGCTAAGGGAGGAAGTCAGGAGAGACAATACACAAATGAGACAAGCGACTGACGGGCTTAAGAGCAGGCGGGACGAGGTGCAAGAGACTGTTAATAGAATAGAAATCAGAGAACAGGAGTACAGACAAGCTGAGGCTGAGAGAGATAAAAGGATCTCTAGGAATGAAAGAATATTAAGAGAACTGTGTGACCACTCCAAACAGAACAGTATTTGCATTATAGGAGTACCAGAAGAAGAAGAGGGAGAAAAAGGGATAGAAAGTGTCTTTGAAGAAATAATTGCTGAAAACTTTCCCAAGCTGGGGAAGGAAATATTTTCTCAGACCATGGAAGCCCACAGATCTCCCAACACAGGGAACATAAGGAAGACAACACCAAGACACATAATAATTAAAATGGCAAAGATCAAAGACAAGGACAGAGTATTAAAGGCAGCTAGAGAGAGAAAAAAGATCACCTACAAAGGAAAATCCATCAGACTATCATCAGACTTCTCAACAGAAACCTTACAGGCCAGAAGAGAAAGGCATGATATATTTAACGTAATGAAACAGAAGGGCCTTGAACCAAGAATACTGTATCCAGCATGATTATCATTTAAATTTAAGGGAGGGATTAAACAATTCCAAGACAAGTGAATTTGCCTCCCACAAACCACCTCTACAGGATATCTTAAAGGGACTTCTCTAGATGGAAGCACTTCTAAGGCTAAAAAGATGTCACCAGAGAAAATAAAATCATAGCAAAGAAAGCAGAACATCCAAATACTAACTAAAGGCGAAAAGTATAATCAACTATCCACAAAAACAGTCAAGGGAAACATAAAAGAGTACAGAATAAAACACCTAGTATATAAAGAATGGAGGAAGAAGAATAAGAAGGGAGAGAAATAAAGAATCATCAGATTGTGTTTATAATAGCTTAACAAGAGAGTTAAGTTAGACTGTTATATAGTAAAGAAGCTACCCTTGAATCTTTGGTAACCACAAATCTAAAGCCGGCAATGGCAATAAGTACATATCTATCGATAATCACCCTAAGTGTAAATGGACTGAATGCACCAATCACAAGACACAGAGTAATAAAAAAGCAAGACCCATCTATATGCTGCGTGCAAGAGACTCACCTCAAACCCAAAGATATACACAGACTAAAAGTGAAGGGATGGAAAAAGATATTTCATGCAAACAACAGGGAGAAAAAAGCAGGTGTTGCAGTACTTGGATCAGACAAAATAGACTTCAAAATGAAAAAGGTAGCAAGAGATAAAGGAGGACATTACATAATGATAAAGGGGTCAGTTCAACAAGAGGATATAACCATTATAAATATATATGCACCCAACACAGGAGCGCCGACATATGTGAAACAAATACTAACAGAATTAAAGGAGGAAATAGAAAGCAATGCATTCATTTTAGGAGACTTCAACACACCACTCACGCCAAAGGACAGATCAACCAGACAGAAAATAAGTAAAGACACACAGGCACTGAACAACACACTAGAACAGATGGACCTAACAGACATCTACAGAACTATACACCCAAAAGCAACAGGATACACATTCTTCTCAAGTGCACATGGAACATTTTCCAGAATAGACCACATACTAGGCCACAAAAAGAACCTCAGTAAATTCAAAAATATTGAAATTCTACCAACCAACTTCTCAGATCACAAAGGTATAAAACTAGAAATAAAATTTAGAAAGAAATCAAAAAGGCTCACAAATACATGGAAACTTAACAACATTCTCCTAATTAATCAATGGGTTAACGACCAAATCAAAACAGAAATCAAAGAATATATGGAGACTAATGACAACAACAACACAAAGCCACAACTTCTGTGGGACGCAGCAAAGGCAGTTCTAAGAGGAAAGTATATTGCAATCCAGGCCTATTTAAAGAAGGAAGAACATTCCCAAATGAATAGTCTAAAGACACAATTACTGAAATTGGAAAAAGAAGAACAAATGAGGCCCAAAGTCACCAGAAGGAGGGACATAATAAAGATCAGAGAAGAAATAAATAGAATTAAGAAGAATAAAACAATAGAAAAAAATCAATGAAACCAAGAGCTGGTTCTTTGAAAAAAATAAACAAAATAGATAAACCCCTAGCCAGGCTCATTAAGAGAAAAAGAGAATCTACACACATAAACAGAATGAGAAAGAAAAAATCATGACGGACCCCACAGAAATACAAAGAATTATAAGAGAATATTATGAGAATCTATATGCTAACAAGCTGGAAAACCTAGAAGAAATGGACAACTTCTTAGAAAAATACAACCTTCCAAGACTGACCAAGCAAGAAACAGAAAAACTAAACAGACCAATCACCAGCAACGAAATTGAATCAGTAATCAAAAACTACCCAAGAACAAAACCCCCGGGCCAGATGGATTCACCACTGAATTTTATCAGACATATAGAGAAGAAATAATACCCTTTCTCCTTAAAGTTTTCCAAAAAATAAAAGAGGAGGTAATACTTCCAAACTCATTCTATGAAGCCAACATCACTCTAATACCAAAACCTGGCAAAGACCCCAACAAAAAAGAAAATTACAGACCAATATCTCTGATGAACATAGATTCAAAAATACTCAACAAAATATTAGCAATTCATCTCAGAGATGCAAGGATGGTACAACATTCGAAAATCCATCAACATCATCCACCACATCAACAAAAAGAAGAACAAAAACCACATGATCATCTCCATAGATGCTGAAAAATCATTTGACAAAATTCAACATCCATTCATGATAAAAACTCTCAACAAAAAGAGTATATAGAGCAAGTATCTCAACATAATAAAGGCCATATATAACAAACCCACAGCCAACATCATACTTAACAGCAAGAAGCTGAAAGCTTTTCATCTAAGATCGGGAACAAGACAGAGATGCCCACTCTCCCCACTGTTATTCAACATAGTACTGGAGGTCTTAACCATGGCAATCAGAAAAAACAAAGAAATACAGGGCTTCCAGATTGGTAAAGAAGAAGTCAAATTTTCACTGTTTGAAGATGACATGATACTGTACATAAAAAACCCTAAAGACTCCACTCCAAAACTACTAGAACTAATATATGAATTCAGCAAAGTTGCAGGATACAAAATTAATACACAGGAATCTGTTGCTTTCCTATACACTAATGATGAGCTAACAGAAAGAGAAATCAGGAAACCAATTCCATTCACAACTGCATCAAAAATAATAAAATACCTAGGAATAAACCTAACGAAGGAAGTGAAAGATCTAGACCCTGAAAACTACAAGACACTCCTAAGAGAAATTAAAGAGAACACTAACAAATGGAAATTCATCCCATGCTCTTGGCTAGGAAGAATAAATATTGTCAAAGTGACTATACTACCTAAAGCAATCTACAGATTCAATGCAATCCCTATCAAAATACCAATAGTATTCTTCAATGAACTGGAACAAATAGTTCTAAAATTCATGTGGAACCACAAAAGACCCCGAATAGCCAAAGCAATCCTGAGAAGGAAGAATAAAACGGGGAATTACACTCCCAGACTTCAAGCTCTACACAAAGCTACAGTAATCAAGACAATTTGGTATTGGCACAAAAACAGACCCACAGACCAGTGGAACAGAATAGAAAGTCTAGACATTAACCCAAACATATATGGTCAATTAATATATGATAAAGAAGCCATGGATATACAATGGGGAAATGACAGCCTCTTCAACATCTGGTGTTGGCAAAATTGGGCAGCTATATGTAAGAGAATGAAACTGGATTACTGTAAAACCCCATACACAAAGGTAAACTCAAAATGGATCAAAGACCTGAATGTAAGTCATGAAACCATAAAACTCTTAGAAGAAAACATAGGCAAAAATCTCTTGGACATAACATGAGCGACTTCTTCATGAACATATCTCCCAGGGCCAGGGAAAGAAAAGCAAAAATGAACAAGTGGGGCTGTATTAAGCTGAAAAGCTTCTGTACAGCAAAGGACACCATCAGTAGAACAAAAAGATATCCTACAGTATGGGAGAATATATTCATAAATGACATATCCATAAGGGGTTGACATCCAAAATATATAAAGAACTCATGCACCTCAACAAACAAAAAGCAAATAATCCATTAAAAAGTGGGCAGAGGATATGAATAGACACTTCTCCAAAGAAGAAATTCAGATGGCCAACAGGCACATGAATAGATGCTCCACATCACTAATCATCAGAGAAATGCAAATTGAAACCACAATGAGGTATCACCTCAGACCAGTAAGGATGGCCAACATCCAAAACACAAACAACAACAAATGTTGGTGAGGATGTGGAGAAAGGGGAACCCTCCTACACTGCTGGTGGAATGCAAATTAGTTCAACCATTGTGGAAAGCAGTATGGAGGTTCCTCAAAAAACTCAAAATAGAAATACCATTTGACCCAGGAATTCCACTCCTAGGAATTTACCCTAAGAATGCAGCAGCCCAGTTTGAAAAAGACAGATGCACCCCTATGTTTATCGTAGCACTATTTACAATAGCCACGAAATGGAAGCAACCTAAGTGTCCATCAGTAGATGAATGGATAAAGAAGAGGTGGTACATATACACAATGGAATATTATTCAGCCATAAGAAGAAAACAAATCCTACCATTTGCAACAACATGGATGGAGCTAGAGGGTATCATCCTCAGTGAAATAAACCAGGCGGAAAAAGACAAGTATCAAATGATTTCACTCATATGTGGAGTATAAGAACAAAGAAAAAAACTGAAGGAACAAAACAGTAGCAGACTCACAGAACCCAAGAATGGACTAACAGTTACCAAAGGGAAAGGGACTGGGCAGGATGGGTGGGAAGGTAGGGATAAGGGGAAAAAAGGGGCATTACGATTAGCAGACATAATGTTGGGGGTGGGGCATGGGGAGGGCTGTACAACTCAGAGAAGACAAGTAGTGATTCTATAGCATCTCACTACGCTGATGGACAGTGACTTTAATGGGGTTGGTCGGCGGGACCTGATGAAGGGGGTAGTTTAATAACCATAATATTGCACATGTAATTGTAGATGAATGATACCAAAATAAATTATTAAAAAAAAGTAGTGATTCTATAGCATCTCACTACGCTGATGGACAGTGACTGTAATGGGGTGTGGGGGGGGACTTGATGAAGTGGGGAGCTTAGTAACCATAATGTTGCACATGTAATTGTAGATTAATGATTCAAAAAAATTATAATTACAGGCAACAAACAACACATTTTAGAAATGAAAGAAGCCAGACAGAAAATGCTACTATATATAACTCCATTTATATTACATTCAAAACGAGGCAAAACTAATCTATAATGTTAGAAATTGGACTAGTGGTTGCCCTTCGTAAGGGTAGTGACTGGTGCCTGGAAGGGGCATGAAGGGAGTCAAGGGTGCTAGAAATGTTTCGGTTTCTTGATCTGGGTACTGGTTGTGTGGATGTGTTTGCTTTGTGAAAATTCATTGAGCTTACACTTAAGACCTGTGCATTTCCCTGTATTACTCTTTAAAAAAACGTAATGATGTGTATCTCAGTATGTAAGTGCTTGGGTAGAGCTTTGCCAAAAGATATAGTGAAGTGGTCATACTAAAGCAGTTATAATCTTGCACCTACGAATAGGATTTCTATAAACACAGCAGCTACAAACCCAGACCATCACAGATGGATTGCGTTGGTGATTCCAATTCAAGTGTGACCATCTGTGTCATGAGACTCCAAACTGGCAAACAATTATTGGTAAAGTTCCAAACAAAACAAAATTCAATCTTCCCTTGATTTACTCAGGTGTCAGCCTTTCTTGAAAAGTCAGGATTTATATTGTACTTATAAGTTTGTGTTCATATATAAAATGAATCTAGGTTCTGTACTCAGATCATTATAAACCTGTTTACACCTACAGGAATGTCCATGGGGCACTCTGAAAATGGGGGAGGACAGGGGACAGTTTTTCACTGAGCAAAAAACTATCTGTTACTATGTAAAATAACTGATATCCCTGAGCCCACCCATTAAATGCCAATTAGTCCTCCATCATTAAGAAAAATGCTTCCATACTTCCCAAAAAGCTCCCTATGAGGTAGCACTGCTCTTTTGAGAGTCCCTGGTTTAAGGCCACACATTTAGAGCATGAAGTTTACCAAATGGGGAGGGATCCTCAAAGAAATGGGACATGAAAGATTGTTTAGGGTTCAGTGAAGGTCAGATTAGTCAGAGGAAAAAAGTGGGGACTTTATGTCAACTATATGTCAAAAAAAAAGGAAAAAAGTGGAGACTGCCAAGCATTAGTATGCTTGACACCCTAAAGATTTGTTAAGTGAATAAATGAACAAGTGAATGAATAGATGTGCAGGTAATAGGAATCTATCAAATTGTAAAATTTACTGTTTACTAAGTAATACATTCACATGGTATTCATTTAAAAAATAATTTTCTATTCAGTCCTAGCCCTTTATAGGAAATAATTCTTTTTTTATTTTGCTATCATTAATCTACAATTACATGAATTATGGTTACTAGACTCCCCCTATTATCAAGTCCCCACCACATACCCCATTACAGTCACTGTCCATCAGCATAGTGAGATGCTATGGAGTAACTACTTGTCTTCTCTGTGTATACTGCCTTTCCCGTGTCCCCCCCCGACCTACATTATACGTGCTAATCGTGTTGCCCCTTTATAAGAAATCATTCTTATTAGATTCTTTATCTATCCTCCAGAGTTTCTTTGTGCATATAAAAGCAAATACCCATTTTTTTTTCTTCCCCCTAGCTTGTTTATACTCAGGAGGCAGCACACTACACACACTCTCGTGCTCTTGCCTTAACATATCCAGGAGCTCTCTCCGTAGCAGTGCATAGAGCACTTCCATGTTGTTTTCAACAGCACCTAGTTTTCCATTGGGTGGATGGATATACCATGGTTTCTTTAATCACTCTCTTAATGATGGGGATTTAAATTGTTTTCTGTTTTGCAGTATTATAAACAATACTTCAATGATAACCTTTACATACATGTCACTTAGTTCATGTGTTTTATAGTGATGGTTCTTGAGAAAAGCAAGACAAAATTAAGATAATGCTTTAGGGAGGTTTAGTAACTCCTGTGTAAGATTGATTTGGGAGTGGGTAAATATGGGAGGCAAGGCAAGTACCTAAAATACGCTAGATGCACTAGGGAGAGAAGTATGATGGTTTTATAGATATATCCATAGATCCTTTTAATCTTTTCCCCTTAGAGTTGGAGCCTAATTTCTTCCCCTTGAATATGAGCTGGACCTAGTGCCTTGAATCTAATGAATGGAAAAAAGCAAAAGGGACAGTGCATGACTTTGGGGACTAGGCGATAAAAAAAAACCCCTCTCTTTTGCTCTTTCTCTCTTTGATCACTTGCTCTGGGGGAAGACAGCTGACATGTCCTAAGTATGAAACCCGAGACCCACGGGGTGAGAAACTGAGGACTCTAAGCCAACAGTTATGAGGGGGAGCTTGGAGGCAGGTTCTCCAAGCCCTGTCAAGCTTTCAAATGACTTCATCTCTAGCCACCACCTTAACTGCCACCTCATGAGAAACTCTGAGCTACAACCACCCAGCTAAGACTCAAATTCCTGACCCACAGAAACTGAAAGATGATAAATGTTTATTATTTAAGTTACTAAGTTTTAGGGCAATATATTACACACAGGAGGAATGGAAAGAGAAGGATTATAGTGTCATCTGGAAGTATCATCTACCTATATTTATTAGAAGTTGTCCATTCTCCCCATTTGGAATGTAAGCTCCTTGAGGAGAGGATCTTTGCCTGCTATTTTCACTGACTTATCCTAAGCTACTAGTACATAATAGACTTTTGGGACTGGCAGGGAAAAGCCAAGAAAAGGAAGGACTCAGATAATGGACCACTAGTTCTGATATGATAAGGTTGGTAACAGAAGTGAAGTCTAGTTAAATAGTCAATTAAAATATCTAGAAAAGATAACAAGCTTGTGGCTCAACAATCATGTGAAAATATTTAGCAGCCAGTTAGATCTGTAGCCTAGAGAAGATGTTCTCAACAGCACTATTAATATTTTGGACAAGATAATTCTTCAGTGGGGGAGCTGTCCTGTGCTTTGTAGGAAATTTAGTGGAAGTATCCCTGACCTCTACCCACTTGATGTCAGTAACATACATACATGCCCTCCCCGTCTGTTTACATGCCTGGTTGGAGTGTGCTGGTGTGTGCATGTGCACACATATGTGTCCTAGCTACGTGGACAGGTGATGAAAAAGTAGATGTGGTGTGGAAGCCATTTACAGGAAAGCAATCAAGCAAACATGGAACAATTTGATCAAAGGCAGACAGGAAGAATCAAAAGAGAGGGAGTGTTGCAGGGAAAATGAGAAATGAGGGAGCAGTCAGGGCCTCTGATGTATCTGCCAGCCCTGGAGAATTCTTGAAAGGACAGTGTCAATATTTGTCTTTCCCAAAAGGGAAGGAGGATGTTTGCTGAAGAGAAGAAAAAGGGAGAAGAGCTTTAGCAAATTAAGTCGGAAGAAAACATGAAATGGGATCTGGGACCCACCCTTGTCTTCCTCGGACTAATTTCAAGAGATTGGCTCACTGGGTTGGGATCTGTAAGGATTTTCTTGGAGTGTAATGGTATGAGTAGAGCTCTTACCTGACAAGGCCCTCATTTGCTCTCATGTGGATGAACTAAGGCAAAAACCAAAAGCCTCTTCTCGTCTTTAGGTTCTCCTCTTCCCAATCTTAAAATCATATATCTCCATTGCTCAAGAACATTTAATAACTCACTGCTGCCTCCAGTGTAAGGCTCAAAATGCTTGTTTAGTTCTTAGGGAAAGGAGGGAACTAACACTTATCAATGTTGACCATTTGCTATGTTTGTTTCCTAGGGCTGCTGTAACAAAGTACTATAAATTGGGTGGCTTAAAACAACAGAAATATATTCTCTCTCAGTTCTGGAAGCTAGAAGTCCAAAAATCAAGGTATCATCGGGACCATGTCCCCGCTGAGAGCCTGAGTAGAATCCTTCATTGCCTTCCCAGCTTCTGGTGGTTGCCAGCAATCCTTGGCATTCCATGGCCTGCAGTTGCATCATTTTAATCTCTGACTCTATGGTCACATGGTGTTCTCCTTGTGCCTGTCTTTGTGGGTCTGTTTTCCATTCTTATAAGGACACCAGTCACATTAGATTAGGGCCCATCTTAACTGAGTATGACCTCATCTTAACTTGATTACATCTACAAAGACCCTATTTCCAAATAAGTTCACATTCTGTGGTATTAAGAGCTAATACTTGAACACATATTTTTAGGTGACACAATTCAACCCAAAACAATGCTACTTAAGTTTCACAATAATGAGAATTAAGCTTGGAGTTGATTAATGATAGTGTATTGAGTTCCCTATGCAGAATTCTATTGTTGTTAGCAACCATTTGATCAATAAATGTGAGAGGTGCTCTCTCAGCATCACTCTTGAGCTGTTAAAAAAAAGCAGATTAGATGTAGTAGAAGAGATGTAAATGGAATAGAAATTAAAGAAGAGGAATACAAAGAAGCTGAGGCACTGAGAGAAAAAAGAATATCTAAGAATGAAAGAATAATAAGAGAACTGTGTGGCCACTAATAAAAAAATTAATAGTTCTGGGGGTGTAATGTGCAGCATGGTGAGCAATAATGTCTTGTGTATTGAAAAGTTAAGAGAAAAAACCTCAAAAATTCACATCGCAAGAAAAAATAATTTGTAACTATGTATGTTGAAGGATGTTAACTAAACTTACTGTGATAATCACTTCACAATAAAAAATAATAAATAATAAATAAAAAGTAAAAAAAAGTTTCACAATAACTTTGCAAGGTAGAGACTATGATTAAACAGGCTCAGAGAGGTAAGGTGATTGACTAAATGTCACAAAGCTAATACATAAATATCAGAGTTAGGCTGTCCCTCCCCAGCCTATCAAGCCACATATATCATTAATTTTATGTAGCATGATCTTACCCAAACAGATATTTGCAAAAACTCTCCCTCAAATACTCTACATTAGAACCAAACTAATCAAATTATTACTGTAGCATATACCTGTATTTTTCCATCTCCTAGGACAACATTCATTATGTCTCCATTTGCCCAGATTCTGAAATCCTTGAAGGCCCAGCTCAAATGGCACCTCCTCACTGAAGCCTGTCTTCTTCAGTCTCCTTCTGATCATCTAGGACATTTCTCACTGTTCCTTCGGCCCTGCAATTTTTGTATTCCCTCCTAAAATGCTGCTCACCTCAAAGGATTGGATGAAGGATGAATTAGACAACATGGGGAAATTTTGTAATATTAGAATGCCCCCAATTTTTAGTGAAGTTGAAATGAATTTTCGCATTTTAAAACAGGTTTTTTGAGAAAGAACTCACATGCCACATAATTCACCTATTTGAAGAGAACAGTTTGAAAGATTTTTGTATATCAGCAGCACTGCAATCTAGCTTGAAAACATTTGCATCACCCCCAAAGGAAACTCCATATGCATTAGCTGTCACTGCCCATTCCCGCCCTTCTTTAGTCTTTATTCTACAGATTGGTTTATTCTGGACATTTCATACAAACCTTCGCACATTTTTATTTGACTTCCACAGGATTTTTCTTTGTAGGCATTTTTCACAGTGATCTTTGGCGATCAACATTCCTATTTTACAGGAAAAAACTGACTTGTCGAGGATTTGTATTTCGGATTCCACCGCTACGTAGTCGGGCCGATATCTTGAGCTCCCAGCTGGGAAGCTTGACCTCCACTAGCCCAGCTAGGATGGAGGCAGGGCTGGGAGGCGCTAACCCTTGGACGCCAAGTTCAAGCGGAGAGCCGCCTGGGCTCTGCCTCCGCACACCGGCTGGTGCATTGCAAGTGAGGGCAGCCACTAGCCCACGACACGAGCCCTGCAAGCCCCCAAACACGTCTTCCCACTAGCGTTTCCCCCACGCTCGCAGGTTCCAAGCTGCACCAGGATTACTAAAGCGTGACTGCCTGTGACTCGCACACATGCGCAGTTCAAGCCCACCCCCACCCCACGCCCTCCCTCAGGCCCAACCAAGCACCTGGTTTACACATTTGACTGGAAATGTCCCATCCAGGACCGTTACCGTGGGACCGGCTAGGAGCGCCCGTGGGTCCCAATGTGAAGTGGCCTGGTGCTCAAGGGGCGGCAAAAAACTTGGAGCCGGAGCCGCGCCTGGTTAAGTAAGGTTAACTTGACGTAGTGAGGAAAGGACATCACACTGTTTTGGGAAAAAAGCGGTGAAACTGGCGTCCCCAAGTTTTCTAAGGGACTTTCACAGGATATAGATCCAAAGTCAGAGCGCCTCCAGGGCCTCATACACTTAAGGCTCGGCCAGGGGCTTGGAGTGGAGAGGATCCCTGGGCGGGGGAGGAAGAGTCCTCCTGCGAGGGCCGACACAAGGTGGGTGTAATAAAAAGTCGGAGAGATACTAGCCATACCTTTTTCCCCCCAAACTGACATCACGTATTTTTTTTAATCCTAAAATTAAAACAGTAGGATATTTTTTTAAGCATTTAGCATACTGATGCCTTTAACACAAAAACACATTGCAATGTAACTGTGCTATTAACAAAATAATTATGAGAAAAATAATATATAAGGCCAAAGTAAGACAAAGTAATGATCTCTGGGTCCAGATTACTTGTTTGAGGATAAAATCAAAAGTTTAAATTAGAGCGTTTCCTGAAAGTGAGGCCTGGGACTGAAGATCCTCTCCCCCCAACCACCAAGTCCATGCTTCTGAGGTCCTAAACCTGGGGACCACAGAGGCAGCGTATTCAGTGCCTTCCAGTGGTTAAGTGCTCAGAGACTTGATGTCAGACAGACTTGGGTTCTGCCTGACTCCAGCCTTTACATGCCGTGATGTGAACTTGGGCAAACCACTGATTTCTCTTAGCCTCAGTTTCCTTAATGTTAAAATGGTTCCAGTAACATTGCAGGCCTGTTACCCCACACACTTCTCTGGAACTCCTATATCACCTCCAACTCATTTCTTCTTCCCCAGGATCTGAGGGCATCTTTTGTTTCTTGGATGGGACACAAAGTTAAAGTCTTGGTCCTCTGAAGCTGGAGATCCCAAAGAGAAGGCAGGTCCTAGTCAGACTTCTTGGAAGGCCTCACAAAGATCTCCTAAAGGAACTCGGATGCAATTTCCTAGAATAGGTCAGCTCCATTTTCTCACATTCCAAGTGGCAAATCTATGTCTAGGTTTGGGGGAATATAACAGTAGGTTTCTGTTATTGGAAAGGAGTGTTGGGGGGATGGTCTGCCTTTACAGGCAAAAATGCCCCTGAAGCATTCTATCAATCCCCATGGGCAAGATGGCCTCTTGGTGAGGGGTTAATGATCCCAGGGTTCTATAAAACTGTGAGTCAGCTATGGGGTCTTAGGCACCTCTCTTAACCAACTCTCCAGGGGAGCTCTGACTCCTCTTTAAAATTTCCCACTCATCCTCACTCCTCCAAGAACAAAGAAAATCCCCAGGGACCAAAACTGGTTACAAGTTCTGAGATTCTCCCTTTTTTCCAGCAGAAGACAAGGGGAAGCAGATGTAGAAGGAAGGGACTGAAAGCTAAGAGACATTGGGAGATAGAGATACCAGTGCCAGAGCAGGTATCTCACCCTAAGACTGAGGACAAAGGCCTGGCACTCACAATGCCCTGACACCTTTTAACCTCCTTTCAAAGTTTCATCCAAGTCTGTGTTAATCCCCCACTGCAAACCCTGGAATCAGATACAGTGCCATGACTGTAAGCTGGGCTTTCTGAAAACTCTCTACTTTTACATTTGCACCCAAGGTCCACTGACTTGCCTCTTTCCTGGGTGTGGCTGTTGCTTCTCTAGGTCCTAACATCTGATTTGATTAACCACAGAAGCAATACTCAGAAATGTTTCATTACTTGTACATGAAGAACTGGGCCCTTTTCAGCTAGTACAAGCACATCACCTGAATAAGTGAGTGAGAAGTGGCCTCACACATTTCCCAAAGGCCTGAAGTATTTTTTTCACTATTAGCTCTAATGAAGCATCAGAACCACCCTCAGTGGTAGAAAAAATCGGATATTTGTTAAGCAATAGCCAAAAGAGCTGGGATCTCAGTTCCTAGATCCAGAGCCACCTGAGATCATTAAGCCTTACCCAGATATCTTCCAGAAGTCTAGGTAAGTCAAACTGGGCCAGTAAGAGGAGCACCAGGGATATGGGAATGAGGAGATAACAAGGGATGGGACTCTGAAAAAGAGGGGGTGAAGGTCACACCCCCAGCCTTCAAGGCATCTCCAAGAATAAAAATTATATACTTAGGGCATTTCTCACTGCTTCAGAATAGTAGAAAATTCAAGGAAGCATCACTCTTGTTGGCCAAACTCCATCTCCCTCAGATAGTAACTCCCTTGAAGTGACTGCCTACCATACGCCCTAAACTATACACAGTTAACTCACTTAAACTTCAACAACTTGTCTGTGAGTTGGATAGTAGGACCCCAATTTTACAGACAAGAAAACCCACAATGGCAGAGTTAAGTAATTTTCTCATATTACACAGCTGCCAAGAGGTGGAGCCAGGGATTGAGAGAGGTTCCCTTTTTCCAAGTCCTGGGCTCTTTTGCTGAATTAGGAGCCCCTCACAGGTCTTCTGTTTCATATCTGTAAAGGTAGTGGATTACGGAATGGGGGTCCATTGTGAACCTCTGTAATAGAAAGACCATATGTTTCCTGGATGGGAACAGGGCACAGGGGCAAGGGGAAAGTAAATAAAAATTTTTTTCACTACGTTAATATTTTTGAACAGTTGCTGCGCTGAGGAGTAGCAGTACAGCACAATGGTTATGATCCATGGGCTTCAAAGTTGGATTCTTTAACTCGTTCCTTAATTTAGCATTGTTACCCTGAAGTTTCTTACTGGCCAGAGCTTGAGCGCCCCCCTTCGGAAAGTGAGACAGTCAGTCTCATGGGGGTTGTTTTGAGGAATAAATGAGATCATTTCATGAACAGTGAGTTGTGTGTGGGTTGTTGTTTTTCTTATACATTACAGTCAGATGCTTGGGAGCGGCAAGGAATAAGACTCTTGCCCACTCAGCCGAGCAGTGGTGAAAACGAAGAGAGTGCTTCTGTAAGTCACTGATGTCCAGCTGATGGACAGGGACTTCTATCCCAGGACTGTGAGTGAACTGCTCGAGGGCCAAGATGGCTCAGAAAGGAAAACCCTCGTGCTTAGGTCAGTAGAAAGACTACTTACTGCACTTGGAGCCAGTTAGGCTTGGGTACCAGTCTCAATATTATTCTTTTTTTTTTCAATATTATGCTTAAATAGGGGGCCGCACTCCCGATCCTCACCTAGAGGTCAGGCTTAGGTGATTCACGAGAAGTCTGTTGCACGCATATATGGGCAATGTAGAAACGCCATAAATGTGCTCAGCTCTCTAGAATTGGCTTCTCATGAACCCCGTTCGTTTGAGGCCAGGACGCACTCTCGGAGGCCGAGTCAGCGAACACAAGGAGCAGTGGAAGAATCGGCACAATAAGTAGACCAATACCGGCTCACTACTAGGTAACCTCTCAGAAGCCTGATGCTGCGCTTGCGAACCCGTCCTCCTATCAGGGGTTACCTAGCAACAGCGTCCCAGAATATGGCCCAAGGAGCCAATCAGCTCGGACCTAGTCATATCAGAGATTGGAGCTGCTCAGTAATTGGGCTCTGTCAGAAGCCACGTCCTTAAGCCAATCTCTGTAAGCCTCCTCTCCAATGGGGGCGGGGCTAGGGATTGTCGGAGCCCAAACTGAGTGTTCCCAACTGAGTCTTTTTTTGATAAGGTCAACCGGGGGGAACAAATGACTAGCTTCCGACTGAACAAATGATGGTTGTGAAGGCAGATTACCGCCATATTCTTAGGGCGTTTTCGGGTGCCGTTGTCCACTCTGAGCGCAAGAGTGACCCCACGTCACGACCCCGTGATTCCTCTGTTCTGGCTGCAGCTTGGCCCCACGGAAGGCCAGATCCCGCCTGGCTCAGACGCTGGGCTCAGCGGGGAAATGTCTCCCTAACCCGGAAAAGACATTGGCCCTGGGTTGGAGCACCCAGGACATGGACACTGAAGAGACCGAAGCGCCGCCCGCAGCCGTCTTCCCATCCGGAAACCAGAGCCTGGATCCGAGCGGAGGAGGCTGGGGGCGGTGAAGGTGCCTTGCCCTGGCCTGTATTTCTTCTTGGAGTGGTGAAATCTTGAGGCTCAGAAGTCCCTGTAAGGGACGTGATGCCAGAGACCTCAGCCACGTGGGGGCGCTTGATGAAGCCCTTATTCCTCACTCAGCTCATTTTTGCTCACTCATTCATTTATTTAGTGTACCTAAATAAGTTTCTGGGCGAGAGCTGCAGACGCGGAGACTACCCAGAAAGAGCACAATGATTAGAGGCGGATGGAGAACAGAGGAGTGAAGTGGTAGGCACTGGGCCGAAGCTTGGGGAGGAACTGTCCTAGAATGCGTCCTGGAAGCCTTGGGGTTTTTTTTTGTTTTGTTTTAAATAATTTACCATAATCATCTTTCCATGTCTATGACTACAACAGTTTTTTAAACATATTACATGATTTGTTGAGATTCACATACCGCAATACCACATAATCCACATAAATGTACAATTTATTTTTTTGGTATATTCAGAGATATGAAATCATCACAATTTAGCACATTTTCATCACTCTAGAAAGAAACCTCTTAGCCATCACCAACGCATCTTCCCCTCCTCCAGCCCCTGGCAACCACTAATCTACTTTCTGTCTCTACAGATTTGTCTATCCTGGACATATCATGCAAATGGAATCATAAGATGTGGACTTTTGTATCTGGCTTCTTTCACTTGGCATAATGTTTTTAAGGTTCATCCATGTTGTGCTATGAATCTTTTAAAAGTTTTTAATAGATTTTAATTTATTTTTGTTGAGATACATTCAATCTAACAATAAATTTTATTTTTTAGAGTAGTTTAGGGTTCATAGTAAAATTGAGCTGAAAGTACAGAGTTCCCATATCCCTTTGCCCACCCCAACCTCCCCCACTATCAAAATTCCATACCTAGTGGTACGTTTGTTACAGTCTGTGAACCCACACTGACACATCATTATCACCCAACGTCCATGGTTTGCATTAGGGTTCACTTTTGGTATTCGGTTTGACAAATGCATAATGACATGTATCCACCAATATTGTGGTATCATACACGATAATTCCATTGTCCTAAAACTCCTCTGTGCTCCACCTATTCACTCTTCCTCCCCTGGCAACCACTGATCTTTTTATTGTCTCCACTGTTTCGCCTTTTTCAGAACATCATATAGTTGGAATCATACAGTACATAACCTTTATAGATTGGCTTCTTTCACTGAATAATACACATTTAAAGTTTCTATGTGTCTTTTCATGGCTTGAAGTTCATTTCTATTTAGGGCTGATGTTTCATTGTGTGGATGTGCCACAGGTCATTTATCCATTCACTTACAGAAGGAAATCTTGATTTCTTCCAAGCTTTGGCCATTATAAATAAAGTTGCTATAAACATTCCTGTGCAGGTTTTGTGTGGACATAAGTCATCATCTTGATTGGGTAAAATACCAAAGAGCATAATTACTGGATTGTACGATAGAGTATGTTTAGTTTTGTAAAAAACTGACAGCCTTACAAAATGGCTGTACTATTGGTTTTTCTAGTGAATTCCTTAGGAGTTTTTATATCATGTCATCTACAAATAGCAATAGTTTTACATTCTAGATGTAAAACTATTACTTTCCATTCTGGATGCCTTTTATTTCATTTTCTAGCCTAAGTGTTCTGGCTAGAACAGTACAGTGTAATAGGATAGAAGTAACAACACCTTGTCTTGTTCCTGTTCTTATGGGGAAAACATTCAGTCTTTCATCAGGTTGAGGACGTTCCTTTTATTCCTAGTTATTGAGTGTTTTTACTATGAAGGGGTGTTGGATTTTGTCAAGTGCTTTTTGCATGTCTGTTAAGATGATCATATGGTTTTGTCTTTATTTTATCGATACATGATATATTAACTGTTTTTCAGATGTTAAACCAGAACTAAATCCTGTCTGATCATGGTATATAATCCTTTTTATACATTGCTGGATTTGGTCTGCTAGTGTATTTTGTTAAGTATTTATTTTTATTTGTGATAAAATACATTCAACACAAATGTACTATCTTAGCCATTTTTAAGTGTACAATTCAGTCGTGTAATACATTGTGCAACCAATCTCAAGACCTTTCTCATCTTGCAAAACTGAAAATCTATACTCATTAGCAACTCCTCATTTTCCTCTTTCCTTAACCTATGGAAATCACCCAACCACCATTCCACTTTCTGTATCTCTGATTTTTTATTACTCTAGGTGACTTCTAAGTGGAATCATACAGCATTTGTATTTTTGTGGCTGGCTTATTTCACTTAACATAATGTCCTCAATGTCCATCCAAGTTGTAGCATGTGTCAAAATTTCCTTTCTTTTCAAAGTTCAATAATATCCCATTGTGTGTATGCACTGCATTTTGTTCACCCATTCATTAGTCAGCAGATGCTTGGGTTGCTTCTAACTCTTGACTAGTGTGAATAATGCTGCTACAAATGTGTGTACAAATATCTCTTCAAGACCTGCTTTAAATTCTTTGGGGTATATACAACCAAACTAGAATTGCTGGGTCATAAAGTAGTTCTATTTTCAATTTTTTGAGGACCTGCCATACTGTTTTCCATAGTGGCTGCATGGCTTTACATACCTGCCAACAGTGCACAAGAATTCTAATTACTCCACATCCTCGCCAGCATTTGTTTTTTTTCTTTTCTTTTTGTAGCCTTTCTAATGGGTGTGAGGACAGTACAGTTTATGAATATTGAAGACAGTCTTATGTAATCATTCTTGTTTTAAACAGATGCTTTTAATGTAATTTCTCTAGCTCTTTTCCCATGTTTCATCCAGTTGGGAGCTATTTGCTTTTATTATTATTATTATTCCATCTTTTTCTCGATTCACAATGCTAATCTTTTTCTGTGCTCAGCCAGGAGGTGAGAAACTATTTTATAATTCCCTGCACTGTGGCTTTCTCAAATTAGATCCCATATAAATCTTCACAGGTACACACCTTGGAAATAAGGCTGTCACCCGAGCAAAATATTCAAGAGGCCTACTGTCGTGCCCTCAGATATTTACAGAAGACACTTTTAAGCTAGGAGTGATATCTGCACCACATTGTGATGTCTCTACTACTTGGGGGCTGCTGGCTCCACTAAGGCTTTTCCAGCCCCTTAGGCACGCAGAACTTTATATATTATGTATTATGCATCTTCCTCACTACGTTGTAAGCACCACTGGGATTTGGCACCCCACAGCCACCTCTTTCCAGTCCCAGCATTATGTTTGGAGATGCTACGTTAAATCCTATCAGACATGGGGAGCTGCGGGTGCTCCACCACTATACTTGAGTCAAGCCCAGTGGAGACCTGAGAACCTGGAAGGCTGTGGAGAGGAATAACGTAGCCTTCACGGGGGAGCTAAGACTTGGTTTAGCTCCCTGCTCTATACCCAGCTCCTAGAACTGTGTTCCGCCAAATAGGCGCTCAATAAATGTTCGAACTTCATTTGAGTGTGGGTGCAAAACGCCACAGGAAGTCCCAGAGCAACGCAGACAAGGTCTGGCCCAGAGCTGAGCAGAGTGCGGGCAGCTCGTAGGCAGCAGGGCCGCGCCGCTGTTCCTTCGCACGCGCGGCCCGGCGCAGCGCCTGGCACCTGCCTGGTGCTCAGCAAGGGCGCACCCGGGCTCGCAAGGGCTCTAGGAAGAACGCATGCTCGCACGCAGCCGGCTTCCTTCAAACGGGAGTGATCCGCCCATCGCCAGTCAGAACACCGGCCCTCGCGACCCAAAGGCCGGGCTCAGGGGGGAGCAGGGCGTGAAGCTCGGCGGCGCCATTGTACTTGAGGGCAGAGTGTTTTGGACTTGCAGGCACGTTATACGAACGCTTTGCGGACTGACTCATGGCCATCCAAGCGCGATGGAAGGGACGTGGCCCTCGTTTTCTCTCCATTGTGACCCTTATGCTTCTGTCCGAACGCGCCCGAGAGTGTGTCTGTTGTTGGGGAGGGTCTTCTCTGCAAGGGCTGAGGAGAAGATTGTACCCTACCCGAGAAAAAGCACCTTTTCTAGGCTCCATATTCTCCCTCGCCCGCTCTTGGCCTCTTCTGCCTTCGTTGGTATAGCTCCCAAACCCGCTCTCTTCTCCTGGATGTAGAAAAAGAGTAGGTGCTGAGCCTGGAAGCCGAGGATCCCCAGGAAGGGGCGCAGCATCCAGGATTTGGGATGGGTGAGGAAAGTGGAACTGAGCTGGAAGTCTTTTGGAAGCCAGCCGGGCAAGCCCTCTCTCCCAGCAGCTTCCTTCCCACACCCACATCCTTTAAAGATCCCAAGTTGATGAGTCCTCCGAACCTCTTCCACAGTTCTCTTTCCCAGACCTGGAGTCTTCCTTGCATTCAAGAGTAGCTAGCTGGTCCTGCTGTTCCGATTGGGCAGAGGGGTGAGGCAGCATGTTGAGATGTTATTTGCCTTTTTTCTTAATCCTTTTTTCTTAGATCATTGCTGTCCAATAGAGCTTTCTTCAATTATGGGAATATTCTATATCTGTGCTATCCGTCATAGAAGCCACTGGCCACATGTGGCTATTTGGCACTTGACATGTGGCACATGTGCCTGAGGAAGTGAATTTTTCATTTTAATTAACTTAAACCTACCGGATCACCATGCTGTATTTCTTTTTTTTTTTAAGTTTATTTTGATATCATTAATCTACAATTAAGTGAGTAATATGGTGATTACACTACCCCCTTCACCAGGTCCCCCCCTCCCCCAACCCCATTACAGTCACTGTCCATCAGCGGCATGCTGTATTTCTGACTGGCCTTGGAGAGGAGCCAGAACTTCACTTTTACTCAGGTTTATACGCCTGCCCTTGTCTCTCAGGGCATATCCAGCCAATCTGAAACTGCCTAGAGCCCTCTCTATCTATAAAGAATTCAGTGATTCAAAGCCCCACCTTTTAGTTAGGATGGAGACAGGGGATTTTGTGTGCTCAAAGGCACTGAGGTCTGTTTTTTGAGAAATGTTTCTGCTGAAATGCCCACATTAAGGTCTTTAACCAGAGGTGCAAACTTACCTCTGAAAAGAATTCAGCCCTTCTTTATGAGGACGCCTACAGTTTGCGAGGCCATAAGTGAGGAAGAAGTAATGGTACTTTCTGAAAATTAGAAACTTCTGGCACAGGCAGGTGGGGCACCTTTGGATGGTTCACACTCAGGCACTGGCTGAACAGGCACTCAGTCTTGGATGCTACTCCATCTCTATACACAACTGCCTGATTCCCAGAGGATAGCTATGGTGATTTTTTAAAATTTGTTTAAATTTAATTCCTTTTTTGGGGGGTATAGTTAATGTACAATTACTTGAACAACATTATGGTTACTAGACCCCCTATTATCAAGTCCCCCCCCACATACCCCATTACAGTCACTGTCCATCAGCGTAGTAAGATGCTATAGAATCATTACTTGTCTTCTCTGTAAATACTGCCTTTCCTGTGCCCCCTCTGCCCCTGCGCTACATTATGTGTGCTAATCTTAATGCCCCTTTTTCCCTCTTATCCCTCCCTTCCCACCCATCCTCCCCAGTTCCTTTCCCTTTGGTAACTGTTAGTCCATTCTTGGGTTCTGTGAGTCTGCTGCTGTTTTGTTCCTTCAGATTTTTCTTTGTTCTTATACTCCACAGATGAGTGAAATCATTTGATACTTGTCTTTCTCCTCCTGGCTTATTTCACTGAGCATATTACCCTCTAGCTCCATCCATGTTGTTGCAAATGGTAGGATTTGTTTTCTTCTTATGGCTGAATAACATTCCATTGTGTATATGTACCACCTCTTCTTTATCCATTCATCTACTGATGGACACGTAGGTTGCTTCCATTTCTTGGCTATTGTAAATAGTGCTGCGATAAACATAGGGGTGCATATGTCTTTTTCAAACTGGGCTACTGCATTCTTAGGGTGAATTCCTGGGTCAAATGGTATTTCTATTTTGAGTTTCTTGAGGAACCTCCATACTGCTTTCCACAATGGTTGAACTAGTTTACATTCCCACAAGCAGTGTTAGGAGTGTTCCCCAGCTATGGTGATTTAAAGCACCCTATGATCTTTAGTTCCAAGTCTCTTGGCTCTGCAGAAAGCAAGAGTAAGGAAAACAACAGAAGGAAGAAGTGGGGGTCAAGAAACTTAACGCAGCCTGTGTGAGAGAGGCCACAAAGTAAGGCAGGCATGGTAACACCCCCTTCAAGTAACTAAAAGCCCTAACTGCAGTGGGTATGGCCAGACATTGCCTCAGGGCACCTCAGCCAACCCACAGCTGTGCTTTCAGCCTTCAGAGGCTTTACCCATGTCTGGGCTGTCCTCTTCCTCCTGGCCAGCCACCAGCAGGTCTACTCTACTGAGCAGTCCTTCCCTGGGAGAATATGGGTGCTGCTCTCAGTGCAAGGACCTGCTCCAGCAGCAGCTCATCCACACAGGTAACACACCCTTCCCCTTCCCCCAGTGTGGCTGCTGCTTTTGAAAAAGTAGTCACACACATAAGGGAGAAGCCCTAGAAACATCTAGACTGTGGGCAGCTCTTTGTCATGCACTCACTATTAATGAGACTCAGGCAGATTCACTCTGGTGACTGTTGCCATATTTGTGGGTCACAGGGTTTCCAATTTTCCCAGAGGGTTCACCCGATATAGCACCAGCTGCTCCATTGTGGCTGCCACTTCCACCCAAGCAGAGTCCTGTCTGCACACAGACACATGTGCACAGACTGTGGGTGCCACTTTGCATACCCCTTCCTCCTGGCCAGTCACTGGCTCAAGCACTTGGATTAGCAGCCAAGTGTGTTGGCATTCTCACAGAAGAATGCGGCATCCTGTTATTCTGGAACAGTTTGTTTCTTATCTGCTTGACTCTGCAAACGGGTCAAGCAGGGGCCTCTTTCCGCTTACGGGAGAAGTCACAAGATGTTGGAAGCAAACACCAACGTAAAAAAGAAGAAAGTGTACCAGAGTTCATGAGCTGCGCAGCTATTGGAATTGATACTCCATTTTTTAAATCCAGAATTGAACCAATCAGATTAAGTCCCGTATATAGTATAAAAATAAACGCGAAGACTGCTGGGCAGGCAGCTTCTAGTAAGAGATCTGTGTGTGTGTGTGTGTGTGTGTGTGTGTGTGTGTGTGTGTGTGTGTGTTTTGTCTTGTTCTTTTTGTTAATCCCGCGGTCGCCACATATGGCGCCCAACGTGAGGCTCGAAGGCTTGATCCTGTCTCAAGCACCGTAGATTTTCTGGTGGAATTTGGCGGGACTTGTAGCGGCTGCGGGACCGGAGGAGTTTCTCTGCTCAGGGTAAGCGGAACCTTCGGCATAAAAAATTAAAAAATGGGGAATGCCCCGTCGCAGGAACTTGAATATAGGCAATTGTTACAGGTTTTGCTTCTCTCTACAGGAGTGAAAAATGAAAGACAAATTTTTGGGTGAACTATTCATTTTAATTAAAAGACATTGTCCATGGTTTCAGTTTCAACCGCAAGTACAGATTAATTCTAAAGCTCGGAGGAGGGTGCTTGCTGCTCTCCGGCAGGCACATCAGAAAGGGGATGCCACTGCCCTGAATCATTGGTCTTTGTGTGCGGCCATTTCACAGGCTTTACAGCTTTTGGATTCTGGCTTGGAGAGCAGCTCTTCTCCTTCTACTGCCGCCGCCACCGCCCCGTCAGCTCCTCAGTGGACGACAACAGTACCTTCTCTTTAACCTCCTTTACCTCCACCTCCGAGAGATCCACCCGTCCCGATACCTTCTGATGATTTACCTCCTCCCCCTAAAGAGGAGGAAAATCTATACAATGAACCATATGATGAGGGCGGTGGATCATCTTCTGAATCCGAGGATCCCCCCTGACCCTCCTAACATTTCTTCGAACCCCTCCTCTTATTCTACAGATCCTGTTCTTTTAGAGTTGCTTCAATCCTTACAATTGCGGGTAGGTAATGTTTCGGCACAAGTCAAAATTCTGTCTACCACTCATTCTGAAAATGCACCCTTATATGTTAATACACCTGTGCTTCCCTCTGCTCCGTCTTTATCTTTACAAAAGCCCTCTAACCCTACTTTTGCTTTTGCTTTTCCTGTATTTGCTGCCACGAAAGGCAGTGCAGCTGCTGATCTTTCTATTTCACAGCCCTATTCTCTTTTCCCTGCAAATGGTGTTTATAAATTGCATACAGGAGTCAATGGCCCTGTGCCACCAAATACTGTAGGATTGATCATTGGGCGAAGTAGCAGTACAGGTGGAGGCTTACATATATCCTTGGGTGTGACTGATTCTGACTATATGGGAGAAATTTTGCTGATGGCATCTGTTACTCCCGGGGAAAGGATTGAACAGCTCTTACTTCTCCTATACCATGCCTTCCCCTCACAAGCTATTGAACGGAAGCGAGGTTTTGGTAGTACTGGTAAACATATATTTTGGGAGACCTTGATTGGCGACCAGGGTCCTTAATTAAATTTAAAATTGAACGATGTTATATTTACCGGATTGGTAGATACTGGAGCAGATGTTACAGTAATCTCCAAGGCTCAATGGCCTTCTCATTGGCCTTCAAATCCTGTGGCTGTTAATCTTTCTGGTTTAGGTACAGCCACGCATGTTATGCAAAGTAGTCAAATTCTTAATGGTACAGGACCTGAAAACCAGGTTGCCAAAGTTCAGCCATATATTGTAGATATCAGTATCAATTTATGGGGGAGAGATTTGTTAAAGCAGTTTGGTGCCTTTTTACATATACCTTCTATATCTGAACAAGCTAAAAATATTGTGCTGTCTATGGGATATATCCTTTATCTGACCCTCCCATAGATCCTTCTTTAAACTAATAGCCACTGTTCCCCTAGAATGTCCACCTATGGCTCTAGCCTTAGGCTGGGATATAGATAAGCCTGTGTGGGTGGAACAGTGGCCTTTATCTAATGATAAATTACAGGCTTTACATCACTTAGTGCAGGAATAACTTGCTGCTGATCATATTGAACCATCTACATCGTCCTGGAATTCTCCAGTTTTTGTGATTAAGAAAAGGAGTGGTAAATGGCGACTTTTGATTGATCTTAGGGAAGTGAATAAACGAATTAGACCAATGGGGGCATTACAACGGGTATACCTAACCCAGCAATGATTCCAAAAAATTGGCAACTCTTGGTTATTGATCTTAAAGATTGCTTTTTCACTATACCTCTTCAACCAGAAGATAGATTATTGTTTGCCTTTTCAGTTCCTGTTCTCAATAATGCACAACCGCGAGCTAGATGTCAGTGGAAAGTTTTACCTCAGGGTATGTTAAACAGTCCTACGCTTTGCCAACAATTTGTAGCAAGAGCTTTGAAACCAACCCGGCTTCAGTTTCCTTCTGTTTTATTATATCATTATATGGGTGATTTACTTTTAGCAGCAAGTACTTTAGAGATGCTGAATAATGCTTTTGCAATTTTATTAAAAGATCTTAAAACTTATAAATTACAAATAGCCCCAGAAAAAATTCAACAGATGGAGCCTTATAATTATTTAGGATATGTGTTGTCATCCTCTGCTATTCGTCCTCAAAAAATTCAAATTCGAACTGATAATTTAACTACTTTGAATGATTTTCAGAAACTGTTAGGAGATATAAATTGGCATCGCCCAGTCTTGGGTGTTCCTACTGCATCTCTTACTCATCTTTTTCATACTTTAGAAGGTGACTCTAGACTAACCAGCCCTCGGAAACTTTCTGTTGAAGCAGAAAAGGAATTGCATTTGGTAAATCAGAAATTGCATTCTGCACAATTAGACAGGATTAATCAACATTCACCGTTACAGCTTTTAATTTTTCATACACCCCACTCTCCTTCAGCAGTGCTTGTACAAGAGCAGAATATTATGGAATGGATTTTTTTGCCACCTAATCTTCAAAGCGCCTTTCTACATATATAAAGTTGCTTTATTAATTAGAAAAGGTAGAACTCATAGCAAACAATTATCAGGATGGGAACCTTCTAAAATTGTTACTCCTTATTCCATTTCAGATGTTATTTACTACAATGTAATATATCCTGGCAAATTGCATGTTCATATTTTATTGGAGATATTGATAATCATCATCCGCAATCCAAAGTGTTTCAATTTCTTAAGACCACTCCTCTTATTTGGAGATCTATAGTTTCAGATCACCCGCTTGATGGATCCACAGTATTTACTGATGCTTCTTCAGCTACGGGTTTAGCTGGCTTTTAATCAGAGACGATTCAACAATCTCAAAAATATCCATATTCTTCTGTTCAACAAGGGGAATTATACACCATACTTTTGGCGTTACGAGCTTTCCTGCATAAAAATTTAAATATTGTTAGTGACTCTCAATATGCTGTTGTTTCTATTCAGTACATAGAAGAATGGTTCTTTTTCCCTTTAGATAACTCTCCACTTAATACTCTTTTTACTGATCTTCAACAAGAATTGTTAAGGAGGTATTTTCAAATTTATATTACCCATATCAGATCACATTCTTCTCTTCCTGGTTCCTTAACACGAGGAAATGATAAAATTGATTCTCTTTTAACAGCATCTGTTCTTGCTGCGAAAGGAGAACATGCTATCCATCATTCCAAATGCTCGCAGATTGCGACAAATCTATTCCCTAACAAAACAACAAGCTCGAGATATTATCTTACAGTGTGACTCTTGTCAACCATTTAATACTTCTCCTTTACGTCTCGGAGTTAATCCCCTTGGTACTGCCCCCAACGAGATTTGGCAGATGGATGTTACAATTGTTTCTACTTTCGGTCATCTTAAACATGTTCATCGTACTATTGATACTTATTTCCACTTTCAGTGGGCTACTCCTTCAAATTCTGAAAAGGCAGATGCTGTGATTTCTCATCTCCTCGCCTGTTTTGCCGTTATGGGCAAACCCCTAACATTGAAAACAGATAATGCTCCCTCATATTGTTCTAAAAAACTTCTCCATTTTCTTTCTTTATGTAATATTACACATATTACAGGAATTCCTTTAAATAGTCAAGGACAAGCTATTATTGAACGTGCGAATCAAACCCTAAAAGAACAATTACAAAAACAAAAAGGGGGAATAGAGTATGAGTATGGTAAGCATCCAAAAGCACAAATTTCTAAAGTCCTGTATACCTTTAATTTTTTGAATCTATGGTCTGACTCTAAACACACTGCAGCAGAATTACATTTTGTTCCAACTATTACTAAGAATCTCCATATACCACAACCTGTATATGTGAAAGATGATAAGAGGACATGGTCCCCTGCCCAGGTTTTGCAGTGGGGTCGAGGGTGTGCTTATGTTTCTACAGGATCATCCTGTTGGTGGACACCTACACGACTGATTAAATTGAGAAATGACAAAACGAAATATGGAGGTGATGCTACAAGAATTCCATGCACTCCATCGGAAGAGGAGATTGCTGACGCCGAAAACAAAGAAGGCCAATCCTCCAACCTGGAGTCAGCTGAAGAAACTGCAACAAGAAGCTGAGAAGGTGGCTCATCGGGCTGGCCAGCCCGTGACCCCAACCTCCTTGTTCTTAGCCATGGTGGCTGTAGTGTCCTGTCAGTCATCCGCTGCTGGAGACGAGGAATCAACCGAATAGAACGAAAACAAAATGCCTTCACTGTCCTTGCCCTTCAAATTTTTAATAAATAAAAAAGGGGGAAATATTGGAGTTCTCACAGAAGAGTGTGGCATCCTGTTATTCTGGAACAGTTTGTTTCTTATCTGCCTGACTCTGTAAACAGGTCAAGCAGGGGCCTCTTTCCGCATACGGGAGAAGTCACAAGATGCCGGAAGCAAACACCAACGTAAAAAAGAAGAAAGTGTACAAGAGTTCATGAGCTGCGCAGCTATTGGAATTGATACTCCATTTTTTTAACCCAGAATTGAACCAATCAGATTAAGTCCCGTAGATAATATAAAAATAAACGCGGAGACTGCTGAGCAGGCAGCTTCTAGTAAGAGATTTCTTTGTGTGTGTGTGTGTGTGTGTGTTTTGTCTTGGTTCTTTTTGTTAATCCCGCGGTCGCCACACAAGTGAGTGCCTACAGTATGGCACCGCCAGGGGTTCTCCTGGCTATTCATAGACTCACACACAGGCGAGAAACATTACCCCTGCCCAGAGGATGGCATCTACTTCTCCTGCTCCTCCCTCCTGCTCAGCCATGGCACATCCACTCTGTGCAGAGTGCCCTTTTCCCACACCTAGTGTGGGAAAATCTTCAAGAGAAAGTATGCTCTGAAAGCCCACCAGTGGATCCCCAGCAAGCAACAGGGAGAGGCAGAGGTGTGGGAGACTTGTGCACTCCCCAAGCCAGGCTCCTGCCTTTGGGGATGAGGACCTCCCAGTTCACATCCACTCTTTCTCAGGTAAATTCCAGGAGAGTGGGTGACCAGGGTCAGGTGCTGTGAAGGAGCTTATGATGGAAGATAGCCCTTCTCATCAGGTGTTGGCCATGCAGAGTAAACAGAGGCAGGAGAGAAAGGAGAAAAGGGGAGATGTACAAAGTGACAAGTTCTGTAGGTGTCTTGAAGTCCCTTCAGAGAGCAGGATACAGAGGTAATCAGAAGTGTGCCAGTGAGTTACCTCTCTCAGAAAGGACAGTTTGGAACTGGACTGTGTGAACCCATTACGAAAAGGTAAGATTCCTTCATTTCTCGTCATCCGCTTTCAGGACTAACACTGCTTGCCCAAGTGTGGGTTTATGGTGCAATGGCATCTCAGCAAAGGCTGGGTTCCAGTCAGCCTGCAAGGTGACATCTGTGTACTGTGATCAAAGGCTGCACTTTCAGGCGCTTCCCCTCACTGAGAAGGAAACCTGGAGAAATTAATCTCAAAGCCTTTCACCCAGTTTAGAGCTGCCAGTGCAATGCAGTGGCATTCCAGGTTCAAATCTCATCCCTGCCTCTACTAACAGGTTTCAGGCAAGCTGCTCAACGTTTTGATAATTGTCCTCAGAAAGACTCTGGGAGGCGAGTTCCAACTGAGATCATCTATATCAATGTGCCCATGGGGTGGCAACTGGTATATAGTTGGCCCTCAACACCATTTCCCTTTATGCAGAAGAGAGTGCCTTTGGTGCTTATGTGGCCTCATGGTGTGTAGACCCTGGATCTTCTCCAGCTTTCTCTTCAGTGGGCAACCATCCTTCGGAGAAGCCCTGCTTGTCCCTGTGCCCTGTGTGGATCCATGGATTCAAGACAGAAAAGGGCAAGGGGCTCTGCTCTGACATCAAGTCCTGGGTGCTACATTCTCCAAAGTGTTTCTTTGTAGTTAAGAACATTTGACTCTGCCTGATTCCAGGTCCTGCCTTAGCGTCCCTAACCAAGATGATGACAAGCCTAGGGCCAAAAGGGCTAAACTAAGCTGAGGCTGCACCTTCTATCCAGCTTGCCTTCCCACTTTCTGCATGTGGTAAGAGAGCCCAGCACCTCAGGATTAAACAACCTTTCCTGATCAATGCCAGCATTTTCTCCTTGTTCAGTTGACAGCATATCATTACCATTTAGGCAAAATGTCCACAGAGGAAGTCTGATTCCCATCCAGCCTCCTCTGTTTAGTCACTTCCTTCCAAATGACATAGTTCATTATCCATTTGCCTTTTATTCCCTTAGCAGCCTATGTTTAAATTCTTATTTCTCCAAACTGAACTATGTGTAGGCAGAACGAGTAGGCACAAAGCTATCATTTCATCCTAGAAACTACCAGAGTAATCTTTCTAAAATATTATTGGAAGGTCATTCACTTCTCTAGACTTATTTAGACCCCTCCCCTCCCCCTGCAATGTATAGGATAAAGCCCGCCAAGATCTGGTGCCAACCTACCCTTTCAGTCCTACAGTTTTACATTAATATATCTTAAATGACATCAGAAAGTGTTATTCCCTTCCCACTCAGAATGGTCTTGGATTCCTGGCTTTGTGCCAGAGGTCTTGATGGCCATGAAATTCCGCTCATTATCCAGCAGATGTGTACTGAGAAGCACTGCCCTCCCTAAATCCTACCCCTTCATAGACCAAACTCATTTCCTACCTGATGTCTTACTCATTCTGGCAATCTTGACATTCACCTACTCCCCCAGTATTGTAGTTGTTCACTGTTTAGTGACTGTTTAGTCACTATCCTTAGGACAGAGTAGAACTCAATGAATGTTTACTGTAGTCCTTTTTTTTCTCCTACATCCTCTGTTCAAAATCACCTTCCTCAGAATGTCTTACTGCCTATGTTATCTCGTGACATCCTGTCCCATTGTTTTCCTGCAGGCTTTGGGGTAGGTTTTGCCCTCGGTACGTGCTTTAGGGTATTGATTAATGGGTTGGAGAGACAGGTGTATATGTCACCAGCTGAGGTAAGAGATGTAGCAAATGGTATATTCTCCTGCCCCCAGATCCTGTAGGAGATGACACCGAGCTGGTGAAGATCTGCACCAAAACACTTACACAGAATGAGGACAATGGAGCGGGGGCTGACTGGTTATTCCTCAACTTTCCTATGCCTTTCAAATACACGCTGGTATCACTGTATTAGCTGTAATTTGTATACCTCACTAGACTGTAAAATCCATTCAGAGCACAGCCCATGGCTCATTTCTATAACAGCACTTTTCCTAACTGCTTAGCACTATTCTTTGCACATTGAACAAATATGTGAAAACAAAGTACTGAGAGATATGCAGAAGGTTGAATCTGAGGGGTGCTAAGGAGCTCAGGGGGACTCTAGAGTTAGCAAACAAATTAGGATAGTGCCACGGAAGGAGCCTATTCAGTGATATGGATAAAGGCCATGTCAGCCCTGGGTTTAACCCTGTGCTCCTTCTCCTTACTAGCAGTATCCCTCTGAGAATTTCTTCATCAGTAGAACTGGGATGATGATCGTCACCACCTCACACAATGGTAGCAAAGAACAAGTAAGAAGAAATGTGAAATACGGTGGGCATGATGCCTGTACAGGAAACTCAAACGTTAATTCCCTTCCCAAAAGGGCAAGGCAGTTACCGGTTATCCAAAGCAAACGCTACTCTGAGAAAGCCACGAGAAGGAACCCTGGGTAAACTCGGCCCCGGTTTGGCCAGAGAAGCCCAGTCGCCCAAATCCTTCGCCCCTCAGCCAGGCTGCCCCAGCCTGACAACAGAGAGTGTTACTGACGCCCGGCCAGGTCGCCGCTTCTCGCCTCAGAACTGCCCGCAGGTCACTGGACACAGAGAATCAGGCTTCCTGCCCTTACTCTTGCGTTGGCTTCGTTCAAACAAGCCGCTTTCGCCAGCACCCAATCAGAACGCTCTATCTTCGTCTGCCGCCCAATGAGCGCTGCAATAATGGGGGAAAGGGGGACGTGAAGCCCAATCGCGGCGCCATCACAGTTGAGGGCAAAAAGGTTAGGAAGCCGGCATGGCGCTGTGGTCAATAAAATCGATAGCTGGAAGCTGCCTGTGTTCCAGGCAAAGGCGGTGCAGTAGCCGCGCCGCCATTTTCCCCGAAGGCATCTAACGGTGCCTTTCACCCAAGTTCGGGCAGGAGTTTCGTGAATAACAGTGAAAGGTTACCGTTAGCCCCTCAAGGCGGCCGATTCCGATTCCCTCCCGGCCTCTCTAGGCACGCTCGGCCGGGGTCGGCAGGAGCTCCCGAGTTCCGGGGTCCGCCAGCGCCCAGGGGCTGACGCCGGGACCGGGAAGGCCGTGACGCCGACTTCTCTGGGCCAATGGCACCACCTTCGGTTCCGCTTTCCGTGCTAGGACTAGGAGAGGCCCGACCCGGCCGCACAAGGGGAAGGAGGCCGAGGGCGATGAAGTTCGCAGACGTGGCCGTGTACTTCTCCCGGGAGGAGTGGGGGTGTCTGCGGCCCGCGCAGAGGGCTCTGTACCGGGACGTGATGCGGGAGACCTACGGCCACCTGGGCGCGCTCGGTGAGGCCCGGCCCAATTCGCTTCCGTGGGCTCTGAAGGAATGAAGGAGCTTGGGGGAGGGGAGAGGAGACCAGAATAGGGCAGAGAGGCCAGGGTCCAGGGTCCTGGCCTGCAACCAAGTGGGTCAGGGGAGGAGGACGGGGGCTTGTCAGGAGATGTCACCGGGTCGCGTTTACCCAGCGTAAATACTACGGGCTGGGCCTCTGAGTGATTCTCCTTCCCCAGGGTGCGCAGGTCACAAACCAGCCCTCATCTCCTGGTTGGAACGGAATACGGATGATTGGGAACCGGCTGCCCTGGATCCGCAGGAGTGCCCAAGGTGGTTAACAATCCAAAGAAGTAAGTGAAAATTGCCGATGGATGGCTTGCAGCCTTTAATGACTCAGTTCGGGGTTTTGATGGCTAGGGGTACCTATGACCCATGCTGTAATTTACCGTGCTGATTCTTACAGCTTCCAGTCTTGTCTCTGATGGTGTGTGTTGGTCCATCACACCAAGATTCACAGGTCTATTGCATACTAACCACCTGCAGTTCTCTATTGTGTAAATGAATCAGTGAGCTTTTACAAGGAGCTACCCTCCTGCATCCTTCCCAGGATCCCTGCCCCCAGTCTGCTTTGAATTGAGCTGTGACTGAGAAACCAACCCTATACCTTTCTTGAGTTTTCTTGGTTTTGGTTGAAGGCATCTTATGGGGGACGGCCACCTGGTGTGCAGGGGCCTCTTTCTGCTCTTCAGGCAGGATGGCCTGAGCAGTGCAGGAATCTGTGCTCTCTCCTTAGGATCAAGCAAGGCTCTCATTAAGGCCGAATTCAGGTAGAAGGGCTCCAGATCTGCTTATATAAGGGCAGATGCAACTGTCTGGGCTTGAGTTTCTGTGCCAGATTCTCTAGGACCAGGGCTATCTTTCTAAGATTCAGAGATGACCATGATATTTCCTTGTTTAAAACTTTGCAGTTTTTATCAAGGCAGGTTGTCAAGTGGTTGTCAGTTTAAGTTACTTGGGGAACTTGATAAAAATACATATTCCTGGACCCAGAACTCTTGATTTACTCTTATGGATGTCTAGGAACTTATTTATTTTTTAGTAGCCCAAGTTGATTTGGATGTATGTTTAGTTTTGAGAACTACTGGACAAAATATAGTTCAATGTCCTAACCTCAATGGTTCTCAGGGTGTGGTCCTCAGACTAGCAGTGGCATCATGTGGGAATGTATTAGGAATACAAATACTTGGGCAGATCTGCTGAGTCCAAAACTGGGAGTAGGACCCAGCAATTTGTTTCAATAAACCCTCCAAGTAATTCTGATCACAATAAAATTTGAGAACCATTGGCTTACAGGGCCTTATGACGTGGTCACTGCCCGCTTGTACCTCATTTGTTCCCACTTCCTTACACTTGCCTCTTCAAAAACTTTTAATTTTTAAAATCAGCTTAATCTCCAGGAAACTTCCCTGACTTCCCTAAGCTGAGTTAGGGCTCCTATAATACATATTTCCCGTGTTTCCATAGCAGTATTGTTGTCAGGCAGTCCCGACTGGGGAGGTCTTCCTGCCAGCTAGATAAGACCTCAACCCAGGAGAGGGTTCTTGACTCTGGTTCAAAGACTTCAAGAGCAGGTCAAGCAGGTGCAAGCAAACAAGCGTTTAGTAAGGAGAAAGTACACACTCGAGGGAGTGCAGGCATGCTTGAGAGGTGAGCCGCATTATGAGGTTAGAGTTGGGTGGTCTTATACCTGGAGGTAAAGCAGGGGGTGGCACATTCAGCAAAATAGGTGGGATTTTCTCCAAACAGGAGGGTTAGGGGGCTACGCCCTCTTTTTGCCCTGATATAGTCAGCCTGGGAACTGTCATGGTGCCAAGGGGTGTGATTTTTTTAATATGGTAAGGAGCATTTAATGAATTTTGCCTATGTCAGTATGGCATATTTAGTTGTCCATGGCACTAACACTCCTTGAAGATGGGCTGAATCTATTTGCCTTGTACCCTGTAATACTGTATGATATAGGGAAGAGGAGGAGCCCATATTTGTTAAATTAATTTCTCCCTGTGTCCCTATAGAAACCAGAACCAGAAAGAAGAATGGAGAGAAGGAAGTATTTCCACCTAAGGAGGCACCGCGAAAGGGGAAGCGAGGGCGGCGGCCCAGTAAGCCCCGACTGATCCCCAGGCAGACGTCTGGGGGTCCCATCTGCCCTGACTGTGGTTGTACCTTCCCTGATCACCCAGCCCTAGAGAGCCACAAGTGTGCCCAGAATCTGAAAAAGCCTTACCCTTGCCCAGACTGTGGGCGCCGCTTCTCCTACCCATCCCTGCTGGTCAGTCACCGACGGGCACACTCTGGTGAGTGTCCCTATGTTTGTGACCAGTGTGGCAAACGTTTCTCCCAGCGCAAGAACCTCTCCCAGCACCAAGTTATCCATACAGGCGAGAAGCCCTACCATTGTCCAGACTGTGGCCGCTGCTTTCGGAGGAGCCGGTCCTTGGCCAATCACCGGACCACGCATACAGGCGAAAAACCCCACCAGTGCTCTAGCTGTGGGCGTCGCTTCGCCTACCCCTCCCTGTTAGCCATTCACCAGCGCACACACACAGGAGAGAAGCCCTACACCTGCCTAGAATGCAGCCGCCGCTTCCGCCAGCGCACCGCCCTGGTCATCCACCAGCGCATCCACACTGGTGAGAAGCCCTACCCATGTCCAGACTGTGAGCGGCGCTTCTCCTCATCGTCCCGCCTGGTCAGTCACCGGCGAGTGCACTCTGGGGAGCGTCCCTATGCCTGCGAGCACTGTGAGGCCCGCTTCTCCCAGCGCAGCACACTGCTGCAGCACCAGCTTTTGCACACAGGAGAGAAGCCCTACCCCTGCCCGGACTGTGGACGTGCCTTCCGGCGGAGCGGCTCCCTAGCCATCCATCGCAGCACACACACTGAAGAGAAGCTGCATGCGTGTGATGACTGTGGCCGCCGCTTTGCCTACCCTTCACTCCTGGCCAGTCACCGGCGCGTTCACTCCGGCGAGCGGCCCTATGCCTGCGACCTGTGCTCCAAGCGCTTCGCTCAGTGGAGCCACCTGGCTCAGCACCAGCTCCTGCACACTGGGGAGAAGCCCTTCCCCTGCCTTGAGTGTGGCCGTTGCTTCCGCCAGAGATGGTCTTTGGCAGTCCACAAGTGTAGCCCCAGGGCCCAAAACTGTAGCCCTAGATCTGCTGTAGGTGCGGTCAGTCAGAAGGGCAATGCCCTTTAGAATGAGAAGGACTATATAAGTTCATTTCATTTTATGGTGGAGTCCAGAGAAGAGAAGCCCCAGGTCGTATAGGGCAGAGTCAACTAAAACCCAGGTGTCTCGCTACACAGACCTGAACTTCAGCATAAATCCACCACGCTGGCTGCCTTACTAAGTGTGTCTGCAATAGACAGTCCAGTTAAGAGATGTGGTATCATTTAGTTAAAGTTTTCCGAGCTACCCTATCCTAAAAGAATTTCTGTGGATATCGGGGCTAAAAGTTCTTCCCCTCTATTTTAGGGGCTGTCTGCTTTCCTAGTTTGTGCATACAGGGCTTACCTCTCCCCTTGCATACAGTCAGGAGAATCCTATTTATAGGGGGCAGAATCTTCCCTGGCTCTGCCTCTTCCTCCATATCAAGCTTAAGCAAACTTGGTTTAGCTCTCTTTTTACAACACTCCTGCCACCTGGTCTTCTACCCTTGCTTTAATACCTCCCTCGACAGGGAGCTCACTACCTCACAAGGCAGGTCATTTCATTGTGCAATGGCTCTGATTGTGGCCGTTAAGGGCCACATTCTCCTTCCCTGTAAGCCTTGCTCATAATATGCTTAATACTTCATCTACTGGGTAGCCCTTTAGTAATCACAACTACTTTGCCCCCACAATTTCAGGTTAAACAGCATTAATTTTGTCAATCATACCTTAAAGACAGGGTTTCAATTCCCACACATGATCTTTCTCCAACTGGTGGTTTTTCAATGTCCCCTTAAAAGGATCATAAAAAATAAGCCAGCCCCACTGTGTACTGTACACCTTCTTGGTCAGTACTTGTTCTAATAGCTCTAGATTGCAGTGGATTTGGGGGTGGTAGCACTGTACCAGAGGTTTATTGGATTGTAGACACCTAAATTCCTGAGGTTTTTTTTTTAACCACATGCTGTGAGTCTAAGTCTTCCATACCCTGTATTTGGAAAATTGGTTCAGTTTGGGTCTGGGGCATAAGCCCAGTGAGCTTTGGGAGAATATTGATTTTAAGGAGAAAAAAGGAGCTGTGATCTAGCAGAAGAAGTAAAACCTGGACCAGTTTGTTATACTTCATCTGGTGGATTTGAATTAGTTCCAGGTAGCCAGTGGCTGGAAAATCCTTGAGAACTGGGTCTCACTCCTCCTTGATTCTCATTAGAATAAGGAGACATCAGCACAGGCCCTTCCATGAGTCCTCAGCCAACATTTTTCATAAAATGAGGTGAGGCCATTCAAGGAAGGTAGAAAAGTTAGGTAACTGGATCCAAAGCAGAAGTCTAGTCATCAGCTTGTGTTTCTGCCCGCCTTGCTCACATAAGCTCCAGAGGGTTAATGGCAGCAGTGTGTCTTAATCTTTGATATGCCTCCATGGCACCCACTCCTGGGTAGGTGCTCAGTAAAGCTTTGCCAAGTTAAATGAACAAGGCCTACCACTCTGCCTTGGTAGCTGTACCAAACTGGAATCCAAACATGACTTATCATCCATCAGCTGGAGGGGGTCAGCCTCCTCCCCCTGTCATTTCTTCCTTCAGGTCTCTTGATCTTAGCCCTAGAGTGGGGTAGCTGCTGGGGAACACAGCATTTGTAATTACCTCTGTTCTGGAACTTAACAAGTTGCATTGTAACTATTTGTTTCTCCTTGGATGATGAGCTGCTCCAAGGCAGGGGTCATACCAGATTGGGTCTCATTAAAATGTCAGATGAATGAATTATATTCCTTGTGGAATCACTGTTTAAAAATTGTAAATCTTGTTCCTTGACTGAGTAAAAATTTTACAGTTCTGATGGAGACCTACCCTGTCTTAGCAGAGACCTATTAGAATGTCTGTGTAGCCCCATTTCAGAACTGGCTCTTTCCCTACTTCTATCACCAGGCTGACCCAACTGTTTCCTTATTTAAGAATTTTGTAACTTTCTTTGGAAGGTGGAAAAGATTCTAAGTCACAAAACTTGGGATCCACTGGTGGCCAAGTTCTAGTATGTGGCCTGTGGAGGGCCAAGATGAGAGACCTTCCTAGGTCCTCTTGGGTCCCAGGGTCCATTGATGACCAGCTGTGATCTTGGCCCTGCATTCAGTGGGAGATCCCAGTATCCTTCCAATAAATTGCCCTTTCTGCTTCAGGTAGTTTGAGTTTCTTTTATGTGCAACCAGAAGAATGAACTACTCCATAGCCCCAGTGTGGGTTAATCTACAATCTACCTTAATGCTCTTATATGAGCCATGAGGAAAAAATTCTAATGCTACTGAGAGGGGCCAGCCATGATATCTTTCCTAATCTCTAGCCTCAGTTGAACCTTCATTATTACTATGTCTTCCCAATGTCCCTAGCCAGGAAATAACCTTCTTCAATAAAAAGACATAAGGTGTCAAATGGAAGCTCCTCTGAGATTCCACTCCCCACTCTGACTCCAAATTTACCAGTGTGGCCACTAGTATTTACTTGCCTCCAACCCACCTCAGGGGAAGTCCCTCAGATGCAGTGCTTATGAACATAGCAGTGCCTAGATTCCATCTATTGCCCTCTCAAGGATTTTGCTCCATCTATTTTTCTCTCTACCTCTTAGTTTTATGTTTTCAGAGTCTCTCTCATCTGGAACACACACATGCTAGCCTATAAATAGGCTAAAAGCTGTCTTAAAGACAAGAACTTGCCTCTGATCTCTGTCCCCATCTCCTATTTTCAGCTAGATTTCATGAAACAGCCTCATTCACTATATCCAGTCTGTTTATTCTTGGCCTACCACAATAGTTTTATAGCCATTTTATTGAGCAATTATGATGTGCCATGATGATGTTAGCTCTATATACATTCCAATCTAATTTGTACAAGAACTCCCTAAAGTAGTTATTAGGAGATGCTCTCCTCCATGAGTCATGTTCCTACACAACTTGCTGAGTATGCCAAAAATACAAGGCTCTGCCCTTAACAAATTCTCAGACTTGAGCCAATTCCAGACCTACTGCCCTTTAAATGAGAGGAGGGTGTATCCCCTGATGAAGGACAATGTTACATTGGAAAACATACACTACAGATCTTCCTAGCCTTTTCAAAATGTACCTGCAGCCATTTACTAGGGTGTCTGGGCACAGAAGGAGATAACTGGATATTGGATCTAAACTGATTCTAATTCTTGGAGATCCAAAACATTGTTCACCAGGCATAGTGGATTCATGGAGATCAGGTGTGTGCAGTAAAACTCAGCAGGCCTATGTTGCTCAAATTCTGCACAGCCAAAGAAAGCTCATCGTCAGGACTGGCACTTGGCTCATTCCTGAGAGACAAATTCTGAGCCCTTATAATATTTTTTCTGATTAGAATGCAATTTTGTATGCTGGAGGCCTGAGCCACACTCTACCAGTCTGACCAGGTAAGTCTATGCTAATGTGATTTATGATGAATGCCTGTTTTTGCTGTGGAGGACTAGGGTCTGAGTAGCTGAGGTCAGTCATGCGCCTTCCATGCCTTTGTGACTGAACCCCAATAAAATCCCTAGACACCCAAGGCTTGGGTGATTTTGTCTGGTTGGCAACAATTGTACATATTGTCACAAATCATTGTTGGAATAATTAAGCCACATTCCTGTGCAACTCCACTGGGAACTTTGCACCTGGTTTCTCCTGATCTTTGTCCCATGCTCCTTTTCCCTTTGCTGATGCTGATTTTAATTTGTATCCTTTTGCTGTAATAAGCAAAACCTTGAGTATAGAGGGAAAAGAAAAGCAAGATCCTGGCCACTCTTTACCTAGGTCACTTCTCAGAGTTGAGTTTGCATCAAGTAACCATGAGGGAGAAGTAATGGGGCCAAGAGCAGCTTACTTGCTTCTTAAATAAAATAGCAGGTTCCCAACCTCATCCTTCCTCCCCTATAATGCATAGCATCCATCTGTGTGCCACTGTGTGCCTAACACCCATCTGAGGTCCTCCATGTTGTTTCTGTGGGACTTAGGAGGCAAAAGGAGCCAATGCATATGTGATACTCAGGAGGGTTGTGCCATGAATAAGGTATTTTGACTCTGACATAGGAGTCTCTTGTCTTTTGCCAGCATCCATGAAACAGTAACAGACTAACTTCTTAATTTGTAGGTAGGGTAACCTCGTATTGTACTCCTGACAGTAGGTATTATTTCCCTTTAATATTAAGCTTTAAAATTCATGTGAATTTGCATTCTATTTCATGATACAACCAAATTCAAAACAACATATAGTCAAGAGTAAGTTCTGCAAGTGTTGAGCTCTCTTACACTACCAGTGAGTATAAGTTGGTAAAACACTTTGGAAAACAGCAGTGTGATATAATGAGTTATAAGAAATACATATTTGGTCATTCAGAAGACCAAATTTATATCTTCCAGGTATATTTGGTCTTCATTCACAGTTCCTGAAAAAACTTCAGAGCCTTAAGGTTTAAATGGGTGTGTAGACATGTTAATTAAACTTTTAGAACCCACCCAAGGGCAGGGGTGGAGGATGAATCAGCCAATGGAATGACTATGCAATGAAGCCCTCACAAAAACCCATGAGAAGAGCGTCTCTCTCTTTAGCGTCTCTATTCTCTGTGGGAGAGCGCTCCCATGCTTAGGGAACCAGGACTCGTCTGCATGCCACGGAGCCAGGCCCCAAGCTCCATGAGAATAGGAACTCCTTTATTTGGGACCTTGCCCTATGTATCTCTTCGTGTAGCTGTTAATTTGTATCCTTCACAGTATCCTTTATTAAACTGGTAAACGTAAGTGTTTTCCTGAATCCTGTGAGGCGCTCAAGCAAATTAATCAAACCTAAGGAGGAGGTCATTGGAACCTCCAATCTGCAGCTGGTAGGTAACTGCCTGGGGTTTGTGACTGGCGTCCAGAGTAGGGGGTGGAGGATAGTTTTGTAGGAGGGAGCCCTTAACCTGGGAATCTGGTGCTGTCTTCAGGCAGATAGCATCAGAATTGAGTTCTCGGACACCCTGCTGGTTTTCAAGAATTGCTTGATGTTGTGTGTGAGAAACCCCACCGCCCCCTGCCACAGGCACACACCTGCATTAGAATCAGGTCTGGGAACCCAAAAGGAGTTGTACTACTTACTGCTGTGTAGGAAAAAAACACCAGCAGTGTCTATTAAAGTTTAATATATACATATCTTATGACCCAGCAATTCTATTTCTAGGTGTATACCTGTGATACGATAAATTATAAGAAATATATATTTGGTCAGTCATATGACCAAATATATATTTCCCAGGTATATTTGGTTTTCATCCACAGTTCCTGAAAACACTGAAGAGTCTTAAAGGTGAAACGGGTGTTTTGTCATGTTAAAGAGACTTTGGAACCCACCCCCCCAAGGGCTGGGGCTGGAGAATGAGTCAGCCAATGACCTATAATTTAGTCAGTCATGACTATGCAATGAAGCCCTCACAAACCCCCAGAGAAGAGCTTCTCTCCCTACTCTTCCTGTTCTGCTTGTGTGCTTGTTGGGCTCCTGCTTCTTGGTCTGAGAGAGTTCTTAAGCTTGGGGAACAAGAACACCTCCACGTGCCACCCAGCCAGGCCCCAAGCTCCATGAGGATAGAAGCTCCTTTACTTGAGACCTTGCCCTCTGTCTCTCTTCATCTGGCTGTTAACTTGTATTCTTTATGGTATCCTTTATTAAACTGGTAAATGTAAGAGTTTTCCTGAGTTCTTTGGCCACTCTAGCAAATTAATCGAACCTAAGGGGGAGGTCGTTAGAACCTTCAAACTGTAGCTGGTAGGTAAGAAGCATAGGTAACTGCCTGGGGCTTGCGACCAGCATCTGGAGTGGGGGTGAAGGGCAGTCTTGTAGGACCCAGCCCTTAACTGGGAATCTGGTGCTGTCTCTGGGCAGATAGCACCATAATTGAGTTGAGTTCTCAGACACCCTGCTGGTGTTCAAGAATTGCTTGGTGTAAATATGTGAGGGAAGACCTCCTCTCACATATTTGCATACATTAGAATCGGGTCCGGGTACCTGTATGAGGTTACACTACTATTACTGCTGTGTATAATATTGTTACTGTTATACATATATGTAGGGAAAAAATACACCATTGAATTTGGTGTTGGACAACTGGGAATCGCAATACCCAACAAAAGTGCATAGATATGTTTACTGAAAGCCATACTCAAATCGTTCACAGCAATACTAGCTGCAATAGTCAAACACTGGAAACTCTCCGTAATAGTAGCATGAATAAATAAATGGTGGAATATTCATTAAATGGAATACTATTCAGAAGTGAGAATGATCTACAACTATACACATTATACACATAAATCTTGCTGAGATAATGTTGAGCAAAAGAAGCCAGACACAAAATAGTACATATGATTGCATTTATATAAAGTATAAAACTAGGCAAAACTAACCCAAGCTATTAAGAATTAGGACAGTGGGTCACCCTTTTTGCTTCTAGGATGATGATAATCTGTTTTTTTGCGTCCTTCCTGAGATAATTTAGTTTCTTTCTTGTGGGTTTAGGAGAAAAGTTAGATAATTTAAATTGATAAATGGCTTAAAACACTAGACTTTCCCTTTGAATTGCCAATTCTGCTTCTAGGATTTTGTTCTATAGACATACTCATATATGTACCTGAAGTATTTCTAAGGACATGATTGCAGCATTTTATCTTAGTAAGACTGGAAATAAACTTATTTCCTATTAACAAAGAATGAGCTAAATAAATTATCCCATCCACACAATGGAACACTATGCATCCATTAAAAAAATAAGCAGATCTGTATGTGTTGAACAATCTTCAAGATGTATGAAGGGAGGAAAAAAGCAAAATGAACTGAACACTGTTTAGTATGCTACTTGTGAAGAAAATAAACAGAAGATATCTGCTTTTATATACCTAAATTATCTCCGGAAGGCCACTAGAAACTGGTAACAGGTTACTTCTAGGGAGGGGAAGGGGACTAGAGGAGGAAGACTTTTTAAAAAATTGAAACATAATACACATACAGGTAAACTCATATATGGTAAGTGCATGGCTCAGTTAATTTTCACAAACTGAACACATCTGAATAACCAGCATCTATCTTGAAGCAGAATATTATCAACATCCTAGAAGAAAAAAGAATAACCCACTATCCTAATTCCTAGTAGCTTGGATTAGTTCTGCCTGTTTTATTTTTAAGGTATCATTGATATGCACTCTTACGAACGTTTCACAAGAAAAACAATGTGGTTATTACATTCACCATTATTATCGAGTCCCCCCACCACACCCCATTGCAGTCACTGTCCATCAGTGTAGTAAGATGCCACAGAGTCCCTATTTGTCTTCTCTCAGCTACACTGTCTTCCCTGTGACCCCACACACACCATGTGCATCAATCATGATACCCCCAAATCCCCTTCTCCCTCCCTCCCCACCCACCCTCTCCCACCCCTCCCCTTTGGTAATCACTAGTCCCTTCTTGGAGTCTGTGAGTCGCCTGCTATTTTGTTCCTTCAGTTTGGCTTCATTGTTATACTCCACAAATGAGGGAAATCATTCGGTATCTGTCTTTCTCTGCCTGACTTATTTCACTGAGCATAATTCCCTTTAGCTCCACCCATGTTGTTGAAAATGGTAGGATTTGCTTCTTTCTTATGGCTGAATAGTATTCCATTGTGTATATGAACCACCTCTTCTTTATCCATTCATCTACTGATGGACACTTAGGTTGCTTCCATATCTTGGCTATTGTAAATAGTGTTGCGATAAACATAGAGGTGCATATGTCTTTTTGAGTCTGAGAAGTTGTTTTCTTTGGGTAAATTCCTAGCAGTGGGATTCCCGGGTCAAGCAGGATTTCTATTTTTAGTTTTTTGAGGAACCTCCATATTGTCTTCCACAATGGTTGAACTAGTTTACATTCCCACCAGCAATGTAGGAGGGTTCCCCTTTCTCCACATCCTCGCCAGCATTTGTTGTTCCTAGTCTTTTCAATGTTGGCCATCCTAACTGGTGTGAGGTGATATCTCATTGTGGTTTTAATTTGCATTTCCCTGATAATTAGTGGTGTGGAGCATCTTTTCATGTGCCTGTTGGCCATCTGAATTTCTTCTTTGGAGAAGTGTCTGTTCATATCCTCTGCCCATTTTTAATAGGGTTATTTTCTTTTTGGGTGTTGAGGCATGTGAGTTCTATATATTTTGGATGTTAACCTCTTGTCAGAAATGTCATTTACAAATATATTCTCCCATACTGTAGTGCCTTTTTGTTCTGCTGATGTTGTCCTTTGATGTAGAGAAGCTTTTTAGCTTGATGTAGTCCCATTTGTTAATTTTTTATTTTGCTTCCCTTGCCCGAGGAGGTGCGCTCAGGAAAAAGTTGCTCATGTTTATATTCAAGGGATTTTTGCCTATGTTTTCTTCTAAGAGTTTTATGGTTTCATGACTTACATTCAGGTCTTTGATCCATTTCAAGTTTACTTTTGTGTATGGGGTTAGAAAATAATCCAGTTTCATTCTCTTGCATGTAGCTGTCCAGTTTTGCCAAGACCAGTTGTTGAAGAGGCTGTCATTTCTCCATTGTATATCCATGGCTCCTTTATCGTCTATTAATTGACCATATATGCTTGGGTTTGTATCTGGGCTCTCTAGTCTGTTCCATTGATCTATGGGTCTGTTCTTGTGCCAGTACCAAACTGTCTTAATTACCGTGGCTTTGTAGTAGAGCTTGAAGTCGGGGACCGTAATCCCCCCTGCTTTATTTTTCCTTCCCGGATTGCTTTGGCTATAGTTCTGCCTGGTTTTATACTGATTATACAAATGCAATCATATGAAGTATTTTGGGTCTGGCTTTTTTTGTTCAACATTATCTCTGCTAGATTCATGCATGTAAGGTGTGTAGTTGTAGATCATTCATTCTCATTTCTGAATAGTATTCCGTTTAATGACTCTTCCACCATTTATTCATTCTCCTGTTGTAGATAGTTTCTAGTTTTTAGCTATTGCAACTAGTTTTGCTGTGAACAGTTTCAGTAAACATGTATGCACTTCTGTTTGGTATGGAATTGCTGGGTCATAAAACATATTAAGGTTTAGTAGATACTGCCATTTTCCAAAGTAGTCTTACTAACTTATACTCCACCAGTAGTGTAAGAGAGTTCAACACTTGGAAAACTTACTCTTGACTATTTTGAATTTGGTTATATTATGAAATAGAATGCAAATTCATGTTAATTTTAAAGCTATGCTATGTCTTTAAAGCTATGTTGTTTCCACTGTGGGGATGGACAGCTTTTTATGACATCTCTAGAACTTCCTCAGCTCTTATGAATACTACTTGGTTGGAAAAGTTTGAAAAACAGTCTTAAGAGATTATCTGATTCATCTCAGTTTTATTATGCGTTTATGAGATGTAATTTGAACACAAATCCTACTAACACAGGGTACAGAAGACCTATATTACAATAATTATAGTAATTCGTTATATTTACATAAATTTAGTCATATTTTACATAATTACAATGAATATAGTCATATTTATTAAGTACTTGATTTGTTCTGGGCGCTACACTAAGCATTTAGCAGGACTTAGAAGCTAGAAGATGGCTTTGAATCCGGCTATGCCACCCGTGAGCAGTCACCTGGCTTTTCTGTCCCTCGGCTTCTGCGTCTGTGAAAGCGAAGGCATCTGTGACTCTGGGGCGTGATCCAAATCCAATACTTGGTGGGAACCTTGTCCCGCAGCCCGCCAAGGCTAGCCCTGCCCTGAGTACCCCTAGCAGTGTTGGGGGACAGACAGCCCCACAATCCCTTACCTCTAGAATCTGCCTCTTGTTTTCGCCTTTCCAAACCCCAGACACCTGGACCTGCCGGTAAGAGGTGTCATTTGAGTAGCAAAAGGAAGTAGCTTCAACCCGTCAAAACCTCTCATAGGTCCTGTCGGGGAAATCCCATTGTGCCAAAACATCTGCCACCCTCAGACCAATAGGTCCTTCACCTCCCGGTCTTTCAAATAGGCCGCTCCAGGACGACCAATCACAGCCTGTCTTCTTCCCCTGTCTGCCTGGAGCTGTCCAACCAACGTACGTTATCTATCGGTTGGTTATGCAGCAAGGCTGAGCTTCTGGTTTCCCCCGCGGTACGTTTGCGCAAGGACAAAAGGCCAGGGATGTTGAAGTCGGGAGGCGCCATCTTGGTTAAGGGCAGGACGATAGGTCCTTAAGTTTTTCTCGGAAAGACCCACAAATCTCAAGAGCTTCTTTGAGAAGCACCGGGGGGCTTTCCCATTGCACCGCTTATGGCTCCGTCCCCGGTGGGTGCACCTAGGGAGGCCAAGCCTGGGTGGACGAGGGAAGGCAGCCTTCGTTCGGACCCTGAACTTCGCGGACAGGGCTGTGTACTTCTCCCGGAAGGAGTGCGGGGTGCCTTCGGCCCGCGCAGAGGGCCCTACACCGGAACGTGATGCGGGAGACCTATGGCCACCTGGGCGCGCTCGGTGAGGCCCGGAACCACTCATCTGTGTAAGTGGGTACTGATGTCCTCAGAGACGGGTGGCCTGGAAGTGTGGACATTGAGAAAACAGGTTCACCCTCTCTTCTCGGGTTCTCGTTTTCGCAGGATTTTCAGGTCAGGTCCTAAACCCGCCTTTATTTTCTGAGTGGAAGGAGAGGTGGCGTGGAGTACGGAGGCCCAGGACCCAGTGGAGGAGGGCCCAACAGCTGTCAGCAGCAACGAGGGAAGGGTAGCAGGTACTTCACTTCAAACCCCAGAGCTTGATCTTTTGAGAATCTCCCTACCCCCTAACTCAGCTCGCCAGCATACACTGTCCCCTCCAAAGCCTCCCTACATCTTATCTCCAGAAAGGTTCCTATCTCACTGCAGGATGGCTTAATAGAACAGCCAAACTGGGACTTGAAGCACCACCTAATCGTGCTGGGAAACACCCCTTTAAAGCAGAAAAGCTTATGCGTCCAAGGCAGCCAAGGGAAAGGGGACACACATACGTAATTTGATTTTTGTTGTATGATAAAATGAAGAAAAATGTTCCTTTTGTGTATTAATTACATACATCACAGTGTAATGGATAATGTCATTTGTCAGAGATTTTAAAATAAAACATGATTTTCCTGCGGCCATGATATCATAATAAATGTTTGTTCCCAGAAGTTCTTCCTGTGGAACCCAGAGAGCAGTCCAAGTGTAGACTTGCTGGCAATGGCCTTGCATGGCACCAAGGGAGGTTATTTAATGGCTGTTTTTTAAGGGATCATAAACAGGTTCACGATTTGAAGCGCCATGAAACCTGGGACCACCACCACCCTCAATGCCTGACATAGTAGGGGTTCAATATTGTCGACTCCTCCATTTGTCTCCAGTTTTCAGAGCTTTACTGTTTTAACATCTAGACAATGGAATCTGCTTTTACTCCAGGCTAGCTTTCAGGGCTTGATGAGGCCCAAAGTCTTTGAGCCTCACCCAGGGGCAATTCATGCTGTCCCTCAGGGCAAGCGTGGTCTGGAACATGCTTCTGAGTTTCCAAGTTTTATCTTTTTCCCTGTCTTAGGTTCCAGGTATGGGAGTAAGGAGAAAGGCTGAAGAAGAGTCCAAAGCAAAAAGGATGGAGTATGAAGAAGTATCTCTCAAGCAGTGGTTACCATCCAGCTCACCAACTGGCCCCAGTCACAAAACTGTCTGCCCAGAGCTCTACTGGAACTCTAGGCAGAGCCCCATTAAGCTCTGGCCCAAGGACACTAGAACCCAAGGACCTGCAAGCAGGTCCACTCAGAGTTCATCCACTTATGTGAAAAGCCCTATTCCTGCCCTGACTATGGGTGGGTTTTCTGTCAGAGGGGCTCCCTGGCCATCCATAGGCAAGCTCACGCTGGGGAGAAGCCCTACCCACGTCCAGACTGCAAGAGCTGCTGCACTCAACCCTGCCTGCTGGCCATCTACCCACCCAAGCACACAGGCGAGAAGTGCTACAGCTGTCTTAACTGCAGCCTCCGTTGTGCCTCCGCCTTTCTGCTGGCCATCCACAGGCATGCACATAGGCGAGAAGCCCTACCCCTGCCCTGCCTGTGGCCTCTGCTTTACCTACTCTTCTCTCCTCGATTGCTGGCCTATTCACTGTGACAGCAGGCCCTTCCCTGGGTGTGGGAAAGGCTAGAAGCACAAGTATGTCTTAGAAGTCCATCAGTGGATCCATCGCGCTGGCCAGAGGCTGAGGTGGCAGCAGTCTGCAGTACAGCTTTCAGAGCCAATTCCTGTTCTGGGAGGCCAGGATCCCCCAGTTCATTTCTGATACTTTCCAGATATATTTCAAGAGTGTGGGTGATAGAGTTCACATGAGACGATTAGAGTTTTCCCTAGAAAGGAAAAGGCAAAGCTTATGCATTTGGGGGATAAGGAAAGGAACTGGGCATTTAAGGGAAAGAAAGCTGCGTGTTAGGAAGTGAGCAGAGGCAAGGGGGCTGAGAAGATCCCCTGGAAGGAGGCAGGAATCTGAAAGGCCACCTGAAGACTGAACCCATTTTCTGTGGTTCCTCCTTCCACTCCCACTTGGGTTTCTTTACTGCAAACCATTTATTCACCTAACTGGCTTTTCTTTCTGGATTGTTCTCTTAGAGTATTCTTTCTGGTCTGTTTCTTCTGTTCCTCAGATACAGGGTTCCCTAGACTCAAGAGCTTATTAAAGGAGTGTGTACCCACTCTAAGAATTATCTGGAATAGAGGGCACACCTTGGGCTATCCCCACTGGGGAAAGCTCATCCAAGGATACTGTCTTAGTTAGTGCAGGTGAAACATTTGGCAAGGAGACAGATGCCTTGTGAAGCTATTCTTGGCACTTTCTGATCTTAAAGATCTAAAGGGAGCCATAGGGAAGACAATGGCTTCAGGTGGGGAACCATCCTGCCCCAGGCTCACTCTGCTCTAAGTATCAAACTTAAAGAACTTAAGGGTTTTTTTCCAAACTTCTGTGAATTAGTGATTGCAACTTTCTTCAGATATTTGCATGTTCCCTGGATTTTACATCTTCTGAATAACATGTATTCTCAGACCACTGCAGCTGGAAATATAATGCTGGGACTTTCTTTTTAAACAAAGATTAAATTATTTGTGATGAGAGTTGAAATCAAGGCATAGCATGTCCAGGCAAATTTTTACTGTAACGCTTGTATGTGTCAACAGTTAAGAGAGGTGTTCCTGACCCATTTAGATTTGCTAGCCCTACTTTGGAACAGGAAACTATTGAAGGAATAAGCAAGGAGGTAGGTGGGACTAAGCACATTTGTATGCCCGGAGTGGTGCTAGATGACTCAAATATCTCTTTGAACAAAAGACTGCTTCTCTGAACCTCTGATCTGAATTGGTAGACCTGAATTCCAGGTACAGCTCAGTTCCCACTAGCTGTGGGACCTTAAGCATGTCATTCACCATTTGTAAGCCTTAGTTGTCTCACTTGTAAAATGGAGCTAATGTCATAAAATGGGGCTAATGTCAACTTCACAGGGTGTTCACCTAGCATGTCTTTATAGTTTGAAGAACAAATAGCTGAGCACCCCTCCACATTTTTATTGTAAAAATTTTCAAACATTTAAGAGTTGAAAGAATTTTATGGTAGACGCTCATATGCTCTCACTTTAGATTCTACAATTAACCTAGGTTCCGCAAAAGCGATATATATGCTTTATCACATGTCAATCCATCTGTCCATCCCTCTATCCACTCATTTATCCATTTTATTTTCTGTAACGTTATTTCACAGTAGTTCACGGTGAGATGCAGCCATCATTACACTTCACTCCTAAACACTTCACAGGCTGAACTTTATGCAAGAAACTTTAGTTCTTCCTTAAAGTTCACATGCACCTGTCATTGACAAAATTTGTGAGTTGTAATTATTTCCCATGTGTTTTATAACTTCCCATAACTATATCTGATTAAGATTCTCGAATATTTACCATTTGGTGGGCAATAAAACAATTTCAAAGCAAGAGCATTTTTGTATTTTTATAACGATTGGCAGGAAAAACAACATGACATCAGCCACTTATGATGAAATAGTTTTAGTGTTAAAAGTTTGTTTCAATCTAATTAATTAACAGGCAAGTTTATTGATTAGCTCCATCTTCTTAAGTTTTCTCCATCCCCTGGGCAAAAAGAAGTGATTTACTACATAGTGCCTGAGTAAACAAAAGTATTTGTTGGTCCCATTGAAATCTTTTGTAGTTTCTCTTTAGGTAAAGTTGGTTCTGTTTAAAAGGAGATTCATTTTCTTTACTCCATTTCTACATTATTCACCGCAATGAGTGCAGTGAGGAACTGCCAGAAATTAAAGTTATAAAATAAGCATATAATTGTTGAAGCAAAATCAGCTGGAGTCACACTAAAAGCGAAAAAGTATTCCAGGTGAAAAACAGCAAAAGCAGGGCCAGAAAATATGAAGACTGAAAAGGCACTGGCTTGATCAGCAATGAAGAACATTTCTGAACACGAAGGGGAGACTTGGTGTGTGCTAGGACAGGCGGGGGCACCACGCAGGAGTGGTTCCAAGACCAGACAGTGGGCTGCTGTCAACTGAGACCTGGTAGGTCTTGTTATTTCCAGTGACCAGTCCCATACTTAGCAAACTGTCTGGCATCCTGCCTGATGCAGGAATATTCTAAATGGGATGAAGACATCTAGTACCCATAGTCCAATACCATAAGCCCAATAAGCCATTAAGATGACCTATTGTGACTGAAAAATAGGAAGATGTTCAATCTAGGAAGAAGGGGATACACCCAGAAAAGCAGGAAGGGAAGACCGTGCATGACAGCAGAGGCCCAGTGCAGTTTTGAGAGAGAGGATAGAGGGCTTAAAGAGGTGATCTCCCAGGAAAAAAATGGGGACTTGAAATCTGATGCTGTCCTTGGTACTATGGGACAATTTAAGCAGAAATGGCAGATAATGCATGGAAAAAGGAAAGAATTAAAAAATTCAAAAAAGTAAAAAGTGCCAATGGTAATACATAAATACCAACATGCTGTACACCTTAAATTTACATGTTATAGGTTTATGTTATATATACATGCCAAATTATATAATACATTATATATATTAAATGACATTTTGTTTCAACAATTACATGCTTATTTTATATATGTAATTTATATATAACGATTATATATATATGTGAAATATATTTCTATAAAAAAGGCAAACAGTTGACAAAGTATAATCATAGCATGTACAGAAAATATTACTTATAATAACGTATTGCATTAAGTATGTTGGGAAAAGAGGTGAAAGAAAGAGGGTCGGAAACTAAACAAGTATCATAGCAGAATGTCCCTAATTTCTAAAATGAGTATATCAAGAAAATGCAGTAAAAGCATACTTTTAAAATGAAAGCTCAAGAAGAAATGGCTAAAAGCATATTGATTCAGTCTGTAAAGGTTAAAAAGTTCTGGAGATGAATGGGAGTGTTGGTTGCACAACATTAATGTACTTAATATCACTAAGTTGTATCCTTAAACAAGGATAAAATAATTATGTTATATATATTTAACAATTAAAAACAAATTGAAGTGCTGATATATGCTACACCGTGGAAACATTATGTTCAGTGAAATAAGCCAGAGGCAAAAGGACAAATGTTGTATGATTCCACTTAGGCAAATTCATAGACACACATAAAGTAGATGACAAGTCGCCAGGAGCTGGGGGAGAGGGGAATAGGAAAGTGACTGCTTGATGGGTTCCAGGTTTCCTTCTGCAGTGATGAAAAATTTTGGATATAGGAGTTTTGGTTGCACAACATTATGAGTGTAGTTAATGCGACTGAATTGTAAACTTAAATATGGTTAAAATAGCAATTTTTATGTCATATATTTTACCACAATTAAAAAAATGTAATATGCTAAAAACCACTGAAGTATACACTTTAAATAGGTGAATTATATAGTGAATGAATTTTCACAAAGCTGTAGAATACTTGTACACGACTGTTCATAGCAGCACTAGACAAAAGGTGGAAACAACCCACATTTCCATCAACTGATGAATGTATAAACTAAACATGGTCTATCCGTACAATGGAATATTACTCAGCCATAAAAAGAAGTACTGATAAATGCTGCAACAGCCACGAACCTTGAAAACATTTTAATACAGAAACCAGACAGGAAAGGCCATATACTGCAAGATTCCATTTATGTGAAATATCCAGAAAAAGCAAATCCATAGAGAAAGAAAGCAGGTTTGTGGGAGGGGAGAAAGAGTGGCCGTTCAACGGGGTGTGTGTGGTGGTCAACGGGGGGTAGGGGAGGAGGGTTCCTTTAGGGGTGATGGAAGTAGTGATGATGGCTGCACATTGTTAATGTACTAAATACCACTTAATTGTACAATTTAAAATGGTTACATTATATGTATTTTACAACAATAAAAAGTTGTGTGTTCAGTAATCAAGACAATTTGGTACTGGTACAAGAACAGACCCATAGACCAATTGAACAGACTAGAGAGCACAGATATAAACCCAAGCATATATGGTCAATTAATATACAATAAAGGAGCCATGGATATACAATGGAGAAATGACAGCCTCTTCAACAACTGGTCTTGGCAAAACTGGACAGCTACATGTAAGAGTATGAAACTGGATGATTACACAAAAGTAAACTTGAAATGGATCAAAGACATGAATGTAAGTCATGAAACCATAAAAGTCTTAGAAGAAAACATAGGCAAAAATCTCTTGAATATAAACATGAGCAACTTTTTCCTGAGCGCATCTCCTCGGGCAAGAAAAACAAAATAAAAAATGAACAAATGGGACTACATTAAGCTAAAAAGCTCTACAGCAAAGGACAACATCAGCAGAACAAAAAGGAATCCTACAGTATGGGAGAATATATTTGTAAATGACATATCCAACAAGGGGTTAACATCCAAAATATATAAAGAACTCACACGCCTCAACACCCAAAAAGCAAATAACCCTATTAAAAAATGGGCGGAAGATATGAACAGACACTTCTCCAGAGAAGAAATTGAGATGGCCAACAGGCACATGAAAAGATGCTCCACATCGCTAATTATCAGGGAAATCCAAATTAAAACTACAATGAGGTATCACCTCACACCAGTTAGGATGACCAACACAGAAAAGACTAGGAACAACAAATGCTGGCGAGGATGTGGAGAAAGGGGAACCCTCCCACACTATTGGTGGGAATGTAAACTAGTTAACCATAGTGGAAAGCAATATGGAGGTTCCTCAAAAAAGTAAAAATAGAAATACCATTTGACCTGGGAATTCCACTCTTAGGAATTTACCCAAAGAAAACAACTTCTCAGACTCAAACAGACATATGCACCCCTATATTTATTGCAACACTATTTACAACAGCCAAGATATGGAAGCAACCTAAAGTGTCCATCAGTAGATGAATGGATAAAGAAGAGGTGGTACATATACAAAACAGCCATAAGAAGCAAATCCTACCATTTGCAACCACATGGATGGAGCTAGAGGGTATGATGCTCAGTGAAATAAGTCAGGCAGAGGAAGACAAATACCAAATGATTTCCCTCATTTGTGGAGTATAACAACGAAGCCAAACTGAAAAACAAAATAGCAGCGACTAACAGACTCTAGAAGGGACTAGTGGTTACCAAAGGGGAGGGACGGGGGAGGGCGGGAGAAAGGGATTGTGGGGTATCATGATTGGTGCACATGGTGTGTGGGGGGTCACGGGGAAGACAGCGTGGCTCAGAGAAGACAAATAGGAATTCTGTGGCATCTTACACTGATAGACAGTGACTGCAATGGGGTATGGGGGGGACTTGATAATAAGGGTGAATGTAATAGCCACATTGTTTTTCTTGTTTTCACACCTTCCTAAGAGTATATACCAATGATACCTTAACAAAAAAAAAAAAAGAAAAATTTGTTCTTTCAGCTTACCAGCTGAGCAAATCCTAAACAATGAAAAAAAAATGTGTGTATTGCCTGGGAAAGGTGCACGAGGAAATGTTAAGGGATGACATCAATGTCCTATTATCTTGTTTTGGATGATGGTTAACACTGTAATACTCATTTGTCAAAACTTGGCTAATTTGACACTGAGAGTTGAGCATTTTACTGTATGTGCAATATAATTAAAATTAATAAAGAGTTCAAAGTAGTCTCTAGGGAACAGGAGGAAATGGTGTATGGGACTGCCTCTTTCATTATAAACCTTTTGTATTGCTTTCCCCAAACCGTGTACATTAAACAACTTGGAAAAAATTAAAATTAAATTAAAAATGTCCCCATTCCAATTGTAGCGTCACCGAGCACGCTTCTTCGCCGGAAGGTCCAGTCCAGAGACTGACCGAGCTGCCCCGCCAAGGCAAGGTATCGGGTGGGCTCAGCGGTGAACGTCCCGACTGTAAACGTGTACCTGGTTTCTACCTCGGCTGTCCCCGGCCTTGGCAAGGCGTGTACGTCCTCCTGCAGTTGCGGGCTGGATGTCAGATCCCGCCATCGGGAAACGGAAAGAACCGTCCTACACAATCCCGGGGCCAAGGACGCGTGGCGTTCCAACAGTCGCAGAGGAAGCCGACCGCGGAGGCCCATCCAACGCACCGCCGGGCCGGCGCGGCAACGCGGCGTCCCGCTTCTGTAACTAATCAGCGGCCGCTGCGCAGTGCGGGCAGGGGAGGCGCTGGGAGCTGCGGGGCTTCCATATTTCTTGAAGGCAAGAAGCCCCCTCCCCCGCCCCCCGCCCCCCCCCCCCAATCTCTTCTCCCATCCCTCCCCAGGCCCCAAACACCAGTCTGCAGCGGCCATTGGATTTGAGGGCAAATGAACGGCGAGGCCAGAGAAGCCAGACAGGCGCCATGTTTGATGTGACCAAGGGATGGCGCCCTTAAGAGTAGCCAGTGACGACTGAAGCCAGGATGTCGCCATATTTTCTGAAGACACCTTCCGGGTCCCTTAACCCGGGTGTCTATGTCCAAGCGTCCATGAAGTGAATAAACACCGAGGGGTTTTGTTTGTTCCCATCAGAATCCCCGAATCCCTAGCAGCCAGTGCCTGCTACTCCGGTTCCCTCGACTGCCGTTGAGACGCCAAGGCTGGGCGGGGCCCCGGCCTCCGGAGCCCTTCCTGTGGACGACGAAAGCTGAGGCCGGGCGTGGGGAGGCGGTGGTCCCGGGGACGAGGAGGCGCTGCTGGGGGCTGGGAGGCCGCATGGCGCCGCCCCCAGCCCCGCTTCTGGCGCTGAGACCTCGGGTGACCGAGCCTGATAGCAAGAAGCCCGGGGCCGTGAGCTTCGCGGACGTGGCCGTGTACTTCTCCTTGGAGGAGTGGGGGTGTCTGCGGCCCGCGCAGAGGGCCCTGTATCGGGACGTAATGCGGGAGACCTACGGCCACCTGGGCGCGCTCGGTGAGGCCCCGGTTCAGAGCCCCCCTCCGCCTCCACTGGGTTTTACAGGGGAGATGACATAAGGACTGAGGGGATTGTAAGCCCTAATCCTGCACGACCCATCAACAGCGCCAGCCACCTCCCATACCCAGGGCTTCAGGTTAGGGAGTCCTTGCATTCCGCATCCGTTTCCTTCAGGCAGAAGCACTGCAGACCCCGTCCAGGTTAAGCATAAGTTCTGAGGAGGTGCCCTTATCTGGGCCGAGGGATACCATCTTCCCAGGACTGCCTCTCAGGTCAGCATTGTGATCCCTGTTCTCTCCCAGGATTCCCAGGCCCCAAACCAGACCTCATCTCTTGGATGGAACAGGAGAGTGAGGCTTGGAGCCCTGCTGCCCAGGATCCTGAGGAGGGGGAAAGCCTGGGAGGAGCTCTGAGAGGTGAGGGATTGTCCCAAGTCTCCCCCTGCCTGGCGCTCCAGGGCCTCCTGTCTCACAAAGTTTTCTTTCAGATTCCTGCTTCCAGCATCCCTAAAGAAATTAAGAGGGCTAACCAATGTTAGATACTAGAGGAGAAAAGAAGGCAGACTTGATACAAAGTTTGCAGAACTTGGGACAGTAGTCATGTTGAGACCAGAGTAGAAGAAGCATAGGCCCAAGTCCAAGACTCAGGTTTCTAGGTCCCTCTCATAGAGAACACCATTCATTCTTCTTTTTTCAGGGACAACTAAAACCCCCTAAGAATGGAAGTGGCTTCCAGTCCACCCTTCACATTCCTCAAGCAAGGCAAAGTGGTACAAGGGAAAATGCCCAGTAATCAACAACTTGATCTCCCCTCACCGTCCCCTACCCTCTAGAGTGATCTTGAGCAAATGTGTTTCCCCATCTGTAGAAGTCTTTCCCTACAAAAAAAACTCGAGAAAACAATAATAGCGATTGCTTATTGAGCATTTACTAAGTGCTTACTGCTTCTGCTGGCTTATCCTCACAACAACCCTGTGACGTAAAGAACCCATTGATTCCCATTTGACACGTGAGGAACCATAGCCCAGATAAGTCACTCTTAAGAGAGAAAAACCCAGTTTATTGTCCTTCAAAGCCTGTGTGTTATTAACTGTCCTTCAAATCCAGTACTTTTCTAGCTAAGTAAAAGCACTGAGACAATCTCAGCAATATCTTTTAAAATGCAGCTTAATTTCTTTCCCAGGAGATGCCTCAAACAAGAAGGAAGAGGAACCCCAGCAAGGGCCAGGACTCAGGGGACCCAGAAAGACTCCTGGAAAGGAGCAGCCTGAAGAGCTGGTTAAACACAACCCTAACTCGGTCATCAGCAAGGCCTCGGCAAGAGCACAGCTACCCACAAAAGCTGCCTGGAACCAGAGCACAGGTGCGCAACCCCTGGCCCTGGTGCCCAGCGCAGACGCTCAGGCCAGCCAGCGGCGCCACGTGTGTGCAGACTGTGGGCGCCGCTTCACCTACCCCTCGCTGCTGGTCAGCCACCGGCGCATGCACTCGGGGGAGCGGCCCTTCCCTTGCCCCGAATGTGGCATGCGCTTCAAGAGGAAGTTCGCTGTGGAAGCACACCAGTGGATCCACCGCTCCTGCTCTGGGGGGCGGCGGGGCCGGAGGCCTGGGATCCGGGCAGTGCCTCGGGCACCAGTCCGGGGTGACCGGGACCCGCCTGTGCTGTTCCGGCACTACCCAGACATCTTTGAGGAGTGCGGGTGAGTGGCTCCTGAAGGCTGGGGTTGAGCCTGACCTTGTCGCTAAGGACTGCCTGGACCCTGAGGGAGACTTCTGAGTCAGGGACCTGGGAACTGAAATTCTTCCCTTGGGCTTCCCTCAGGGATCCCTCAAGTTTCCACACTTGTAAAAAGAAAAGTGCCTGTAAAGATTCAAATAGATTAAACTTGACACCCCTTACCCCAGTCTTTCTTGAAAAATGAAGGAACTTTTCTCAAAGTGTTATCTCACTAGCAGGTGCAAGCAAGACCTGTCCATTGTCTCACAAAGCATCCCCTTACTGCTTATCTACATCAGAGGCAAATGCTGAAAGATTACAGTTAGGGAGGGAAGGGACCCCAGATGGGGGGCATGGTCAAGACTTGGCTAACTGAGGGCAGCAGGGAGCCCAGGAAGTGAAGTGGGTGGAAAGTACAGAAGGAGCTGCACAGATCTAGTCTCCACAAGTTGCCCCAAGACACAGCTGGTGAGTCACACACCCTCCCTGAGCCCCTCATCTGTGAAAGGAGGATCAGTAATTGCTACCTCAGAGGGTTACTGTGAAGACTAAAATTTTAACAATATGTATGACATAGTAAATGTGCAATAAACATTTGTTGGAAGAGTGAATTATTGTCAACGTTTTAAACTGTGGGAAGTGCAAAGAAGCCTGCTAAGAAGCCAGGGCATGGCTATCAATAGCCATGTTTTTCAGGTGAGCAAACTGAGGTACAGAGTGATTTTCTCCAAGTTTCACTGCTGTAAGGCAGCAAAGGTGGAGACTGACCCAGTGCCCAGATAAATCTACCACTTTCTATGAGCTGTCAGATCTGGGCAGAACGGGTCAGGGGCTCAGGCTTGGGCTTGGAAAGAGCTGGGAACCGGCTTCAGGGGGTCTCAGCAGGAAATGGAGAGCCCCAGCAAGGCCGGTGATCTTGCATTAGAAAATGCAGTCACCATGCAGGACTGTATATTGAGTGCTTTCTGTTAGAGACTGCCTAATGATAAGGGAATTCCTGGATGCGGAAGGCTGATCCCAATTCATTCATTCAGCAAACACCTGAGGCCTCTGGTTTTTGGGCTCCAGGAACAGGAGAGTGATTGGGGCTGCATGAGAGGAAATCCAGAGGCACCACCTAACCCATCCTGGTTGGTGATATGCCAGGAAATGCAGCGTGGAGGAGATGGTTGTTCTTCCCATAGGATAAGTAGGAATTGGTGTGTGTGGAGATTTTCAGGCAAAAGGAGCAGCATGGAGCTTGTATCTTGGAAAGAATAAACGATGGACACAGTGTAGAGTAGAGGTTAAGAGCCTGGGCTCAGCAGCCAGACTGCCTGGGTTCAGACCTTGACTCGCTTGCTTTTTAAGAGACAAGAGTCTCTCTTGTACAATCTTGAGCAAGTCACCTCTCTGTGCCTTCATTTTTTGATCTATAAAACCTGGGTAATAATAGCACCTACCTCATAAGATTGATACAAGGATTAAATGAGACAATACAGAAGAGTGCCTTGCATATTAGTGTTTAATAAACATTGGTTATTGTTACTCTAATACAGCACAAAATAGTGTGTGAGGAAGACCCAAGAGGAGACCTGGGCAGGTCTTCTGAATCAAGGAAGGTGGCTCACTCTGGCCTTGGAGGATGAGAAAGATTTCAGCCAGGATAGGCATATTCCATTTGACGGATCCATAAAGAACTGGGTAGAGAGTAATGGGAGACAGATGCATAGAGAGGGGACCCATCTGGGAGGGCCACGGATCCCAGCAGAAGAGTTTGAAGTTTACCTGTAGGTGTCTAGGAGCCATGGAAAGTTCTTGAGCAGGAGCAGGGCCATTTGACAGGAGCTGTCAGAAAATGTCTTTGTAAAACAGTGTGGACTGTGACCTGTGTAAAGAGACTGGACACTATGGATCTGGTGGGCCTCTGCTCCCAGAGACAGGTGATTGGGAACTGGCCCCAAGCTAAAAAGGAAGAAGTTTTCTTGTAGTTGCTCTTGTTTGCTGACCCAGAATTGAGAAGAAAGAAACTCATGAAAGGCCTCTGCCATAGACTCTGCATAGCTCAGTGACTGACAACATGAACAGTGAACAAGTAAATCCCAGGGGGGTCAAGCATGGAGAGGTGGAACAAGGGAGCCAGACTGCTGGGCAAGTGGCAACTAGGAGAGGGAGGTGTGAAGGCCAAGGGGCAACAAGTATTTGAGAAGGGTGAGTCAAAGCAAAGGTGGAGCTGGAGAGGGGATGCACCAGGGAGTGGGGAGTAGAACCAGTGAGTGTGTCAAGCATGGAACTGTGCAGGTCAGCATATGGCACAAGGTGAATGCTACTTGTTCTTTCTTTCTTGTTTATCCATTTAACAAATATCTAATAAGCATTTGCCATGTACTAGGTGTTGTATGTGCCAGCATATAGCAAGGAACACAGACATAGGAATCCTCTAGGAGCTTATGTTCGAGTAGGGTGGGGAGAGACAAGTGATCAGCCAGTACCTACATAAGACTAGGTGCTGTCATTACAAATAATCAGCAGGACGAAGCATCTAAAACAGAGGGTGTGCTGCCAGGGCCTACGGTGGGTACTCAGGTGAGGCCTTGGTGAGGAAGAGACTTTTGAGCTGAGATCCAAATGATAAGCCAAGGGGAAAAAGGTCAGGTCACAGGATGTGGGAGTCCAGGAGGGCAGGACTTCAGAGGCTAGGGGTGAGGACAGAACCAGGATGCCGGTACAGGGTTTCCATACAGAGGGAACAAGTGCCATGCTCTGAGGTATGGATGAGTTCAGCAGAAAGGACACTGGTGGCTGGATTGAGAACTGAGTGGAGATTTACAGATGCCCTGGGAAAGTGGGTTAGAGTCAGGTCATAGAGCTCTTGCTTGCCATGATGTGAACTTCGGATTTGATCCTAAATATATTGGGAAGACATTGGTTTGGTTTGGTTTTTGTTTTGTGGTAAACTATACATAACAAAATTTACCATTTTAAAGATGTTTTAAGTGTAAAATTTAGTGGCATTAAGTACATTTACATTGTCATGCAACCCTCACCACCATCCCCCTCCAAAACGTATTCATCTTCCCCAACCAAAACTCTGTACCCAATAAACCTAACATCCCATTCCTCCCTCCCCCTGGAAAGCACCATTTTACTTTCTCTACGAATCCTCTAGGGACCTCCTATATAAGCCACTGGGGGGTTTTAAGCAGAGTGGCAAGGAGATCTGATCTGCATTTTGGATACCACTCTGGCTGCTCTAAGAATGCACTCAGTGGGCAAGCAGAGGGGAGGGGAGGTTAGCAGGGCTGGAGGTAAATGCTTGAAGATGAAAGGACAGGTCCTGTCTGGACTGGATGTGGGGATGCAGAGCATTGGAAGCCCAAAACAGTGATAAGGTTTTTGGCTGAGTGAGGAAGATGGAGGGGCCAGTTTCTGGGGTGGACTGCAGCATTTTGGAACTGGAAGGGAGCTCTTGTTGCTTTCTGGCTCCATGTTTAAGCAGGGTTTGGGAAACAGTGGGTGGAAGAGGTTTCTCTCCAAGGGGCACAGGGCAGAATACTTGGCTTCTACCGAGATGCTGTGGAAACACTGTCGCACAGAACACGCTCTCACAGAGGCTGAGCCCCAAGGGGAAAGGCCTTACTTAATACCACATAACTGAGTCAGTGACAGAGGGAGGCCTGGAATGCACACTTCCCATTTCTCATTTTATACTCTTCCTCTCTTCACTACACCAGGCTGCAGTGGCCCATGGATGGGACAGGCAACAGGCTGGAAAGCCCAGAAAGCAGCTAGGAGATCCCAGGCCTAAATCAGCAAGGGGCCTGAGCAAGAGGACCCACTGGTGAGAGCTACTACAGGGCACATTTTGTGAAGCCTGTCACCCTCCCACCAAGGCAATCCCACATACCTACGAAACACTGAAGTGACACATTTTTCTCCCCAGGATATGACTGTTAAGCATAATCCTCTTATTTACTCTTCAATACTTATCATGGACTGTCATTTTAATTTTTTTCTCTTCACATTTATACAACAGTATGGAAATTTGTATGTGACCAGAAGCAGCTCTTCTGACTTCCTAGGTGCCTGCTTCTTGCACTACTTCAGATTACAACTCTGTCTTGGTAACTTGCCTAAAACCCCACCTCTCTGGCTGCTGCGATCAGACTTTCAATAATTTGAGGCATTACAGCATGGTTTTGGAGTCAGATTAGCTTGATTTGAATCCTGTTTTCACTTAGCTGTGTGGCCGAGGCAAGGTCATCCTTCTATGCCTCAGCTTCCTGATCCAGAAGGGCACCTGTCTCTGAGCTATTGTGAAAGTCAGATGCACTTAGGACAGTCTGGCATATAGTAAATGGTCAGAAAGAGTAAACTAATATTATTAGTATCTTAGTCATATCACAGAACCAACAGCAGCTCTTGCATAGTCTGCCATTGTTTTGTTAGGAGACCTTGGAATTGGGAAATCTGGAGGCACAGTTAAGAGGAGCATTAAAACAAATGAGCCTTGTCATCCAGTAACTTGTCTTAATATTTTATGGAATCATAACATTAATAAGTTGAGAATTCAGCTCCTTTTCACAGGGTCAGCAAGGCGTCAGTAAATTCAAAGTGTTCATGTTACTTTTCTGGAACAGGCCTGGAGGAGGCAAGCGCCAAGCAGTGGAAAAGGCATTTAGGAGTCTGAACACCAGAGAATCACTAATTAGATGTTACCTAACCTTGGGTAACATCTAGGGTTCAGCTGCTTCTTCTGTGAAATAACTGAACTCTCAGACTTTGAGAGGCATTTGGCCCAGTATCCAAGTTAAAGAGATGGTAAGTGGTGGAAATACCATAGACAGTCTCTGGAAGGATATTTAAGGTGTTAATAGAAGAATTGGGTTGGAGATTTCTCAGATTATTCTGTACCTTGTAAATAAAAAAAGAGAAATTAAGTTAAAAAACATTTTTTTTTAAAAACCGGGTCACTTATGGGCCTTCCTTTGGGCACTGGGAAGGGGACGGCAGGCCAGGGGCCCCTGCATCCTGGCCTAGTTTCTTCCTTTCCTGGGCCACTCATCGCACGCACCCTCCACCAAGGACCAGAGCCTCACTCTCATGAAGTTCTCTCTCATGAGCTCGGACACCGAGGTGGCCGCGGTCATCTTTATGGAACAGAAGATGATTTGGGGCGGGTGGGGACAATTCTGGGGGTGCTGACGTGTCTGCAACACCAGACTGACATTGATGCTGTTAAATAACCTTTTCTCTAAAACTGAAAGACACTGGAGTGCCACTATCTTTTCCGAGGGCCCCTACATTTTCTCCGTCCTGGGACCACCGAATTTGCATAACCACCCATTTCTCGCGTCCTAGATTGGCCCCATCCGAGGCTGCTTCCGGCCACCTAGAGCGGGTCGGGGAGGGCGGGTGTGTGTGACCCTCTCCCTGGCCCTGCTGCCGGTTCCCTGCGGAGGTGTCCGCGAAGGCTGGGCCGTAAGGAGGAGGGGGAAAGGCTGAGGGTCGGCAGCTTAATGGACGTGACCATGTACTTCTCCCGTGAGGAGTGGGGATGTCTGCGGCCCGCGCAGGGGGCCCTCTACCCGGACATGATGGCGGAAGACGTACGGCCTTGTGGGCGCGCAGCTCGGTGAGGCCTGGCAGTCCCGGATCTGGAAAAAGGAAGGAGATGGGTAGGATGGTGTCTTGCCGGTGGGTTTCAGCCCTGGGCAAGTTCACTATGGATTCAATGTGACCAAAGAAATTGACAGCAAAATGTTCTTTGGAGGGAAAGGGTTTATTACCCAGCTTGTTCTTCCAGCGGTAGATCGAGCACTAGCATCTCTGCCTCCGCCCAGAGCACTGGGCCAAGCTCTCTGTAGAATGCAATAATAGCTTACAGCCTAAAGGGGTGGAAGCGGTGGCCAAGCAACAGGCCAGTTACATCATCAGGTGGTATAAGTTCAGTGAGGATCCTGGCCATAGGAACCCCAACTTCCCCACAGATGGGTAAGGCTGGGTGCCTGACTCATGTCTGCTCCTGTCCCAGGGCCACTCCCGTTTCTTGTGTCCCCTGCCAGAGCAGTCTAACTGAAATTCTTAACAGCCTCCCCATCCAGATTTCTTCAGTGACTCCCCAGGACTTATTGCCAAAAGTTCAGAACCTGTGCCACAAAGTTAAAGGCCTGCAGCATGCTAACCCCCTCCAGTTCATACAAGGTCTATCCCCATAGGCAAGAGACCCCATTGGCTAAAACATATCTTTGTTTTCTGGACATGCCTCTAGCTTAGTGAGCCTTTGTGCTTTTCTCTTGCTATTCTACTCTGTATACACGACACCTCCATATCTAACATTCAGTGCCCCTCTCAAACTTGGTCTCCAAGAAATGGAGGTCTTCTGTCCCATGCTGGAAGTCTCTCAACTATGGCTTTGTGTCTATGTCTATAGCCCTGAGCACAATCTTTCTGAAGGTCTCGGTACCTTTGCCTTAAGAGCTCATCTTAAGACCTGGTATCTCTCTCTCTTAGTGTAAATTTAGAGCTTAGTGTAAACTTACAGAGCAGGAACCTTATCTTGATTCACCAATGTCTCCAACACCTAGAACAATGCCTGGACACAGTAAGTGCCCAATATGTTTTCATTAAATGAACACATATGTAGTCTTGATGCCAGGGTCCTTGTTCGTGGAGTCGAAGAATGAACTTCGCAAACACTCAAGGTAGGAGAGCCAGGGAGAGATTTTTATTTAGGGATAAAGCAAGAGGACAGACCTCCTGGCTCAGGCCAGGAGGAGACAAGAGAGTCCCAGGGTGGTGCATTGTCTAGGTGGTTGAGAGACAAAGGGCTAGGAATATACACCTGCTAAATGGTCCCAAAATGTTTATCTTTGAAGGGACATTAAGTTTCTTATTAGTCTTCCTGGTTATTTCCAAGAAATTTACTGCTCTAATTTCCTCCCAGGATAGCAGCTTCCTAGTCTGGGAGCATATCACTCAAGACTGCCTGCTTTGCTCCCAAGGTGGGCTGAGTTTTGTCTGTTTCTTAAAGAGTATGTTAAGAAAATTTTTAACTAACTGGGTTTTAAAATACAATCTTTTTTTCAAGATGGAATCCTTCCTGTTTGTTTTGGGCGGGCTTGTTAAACTGCCCAGGTGACAAATCATTTGATTAGGGCTGGAGGAAGAAAAGCGGCACCTGGGTAAAATGAGAAAAACAAGCTGGGCCCCCGCAGCAGTCCAAAGCAAATCTCACAATGGATTATTTTGCTTTGTTTTTTTCCGGAGGCCCTCACCCTACTCTTTCTAAGCCCATGGTTGGTGTCTCAGTCCCAAGAAATATTTGTGTGAGTAGGGTTCTTCCCCATGTTCCCAGACAGCAAACCAGCCCTCATCTCCTAGGTGGAGCAGGAGATCCAGCTGTGGGGTGCAGATGCTCAGGACCACCAGGAGGGAGGAAGCCTGAGAGGAAAACGGGCAAGGAGTGGGGCAGTGTCCCAGTTGAAAATGTCTTGGTGAGCAAGAAGCACCGTCTACATGTTCATACTAATTTTTGCTGACCTGAAGTTATGACACCTACTGGAGACTGGAATCTTGACCTCTTTCTCACTTAATTGACTTTGAGGCATTAAGTGATCCCTTGGTCAGGTCATAATGAATGACTCACCCAAGCTTGAGGTCAGTGACGGTGTGTGAATGAAAGTTTAGGTTGGAGGCAGTTCATCTTTTTGTCTCTAGGTTCTCTGTTTGAAGTTATCTCCTCTGGTTGGGCCTGAGGTGGGAAGGAATGTCCCTGACTTGTGAGCCCCAGAATTGGCTAACTCAGACTGGGGCAGGGCTTCCAGGGGCTAGGTATCCATCTTAATGCTTCTGCTGTTGTGAAGGTTGATTCTGTCACCTGAACATGAATAAATCTTGGAGAGTTAACAGGACAGAAAGTCAGTTTTGAATCTGCTGTGTTTCAGATCAGCCACTCGGAAAAATGATACATTTGGAGGGGGCCAGCAGAAGGAGGCTCTTTGGGTGTTGATAAGTGCTCTCGGGGTTAGAGACACTGACCTGGTCTCTGAGCCTGTGGCCAAGGCTCCCTTTACCGAGCCTTTCCCATGGCTATAGTTATACCCAGCCTAACATCTGGCACTTAGGCAGCACCCTCATCCTTACACTGAGTGCAGTCCTGCACAGCTATTATCTTTCCCATGGCCCAGTGCACTCTGGAGAGGGACCTTTTGCCTGTAGCTAGCATGGTACCTGCTTGCCCCACAGCAAATACCTCTCACGCTACTGCTGACTCACACAGGTGTCCTACTCTGCACTGTGGGAGGTACTTCAGCCACAGGCCCACCAGTAGACCCATCGGCCTGGGTCTACAGGTCTCAGGGGCTGACCCAGGGTTGCAAATTCCGCCCAGGTTCTTCCCCAGGAGGGTCCAGACTCCCCTGTGAGTTTCCAGCACTACCCAGAGCTCTTCCAGGCCTGTGTGTAATAGATACCGCTTGAGGGGTCGACATTGGTAGGTGACAAAATGCCATGGCTCTTAATAGAAATTTCCTGTTTTTTCTTAGGTCCTTCATGAGCCTGAGAGGTTGGGAGGGCTAGGGGTGGGTGGAGTCCCTGAGCAATTGCATCCTTACCCTTTACAGACTTGTCTTCTCCTTTCCTCTTTCTACTGTGATCAACTGTTTATATACCCAGCTCCCCTAGCTAGGGAGAAGTATTCACTTGATACAAAAAAAAGGGGAGGCCCAGAGAAGACAAGTAGTGATTCTATAGCATCTCACTACGCTGATGGACAGTGACTGTAATGGGGTTGGTGGGGAGGACCAGATGAAGGGGGTAGTTTAATTACCATAATATTGCACATGTAATTGTAGATTAATGATACCAAAATAAATTTTTTAAAAAAGGCGGGGAGGCCTTTGGAGGAAAGCAAACTGAGAAAAGCTCCACACTAGACCCTAGACCTGCTCAAGTTGTGAAGTGCATTTCCATGAAGTGTGTGAAGTGCTGTGATTAATTTAGCTGGCCAAAAGAAAAGTTATCAAGTCTTCTGAGAGCAGGGCCTGTGGGAGCAGAGTCAATAAGAGGGAGGCTTGGAGGTAGATGTGATAGAATTGGTGCCATTTAGTGAGATAAGGACCCTACTAGGGGCAGGTCGGGGGAAAAGGAATGAGTTCAATTTGAGCCATGTCTAGCCTGAGGTGCTTGTGGCCTGGCCATGCAGGGCCAAGGCAGCAGGTGGCTCTGTCCATCAGGAGCTCAGGAGCCGGGCTTGGGATAGAGGTCAGCAGATGTTAGGGAGGGCTTCTGCAGGGCCCCTGGCAGTCGGTGAACTTGCAGAGGGTTCTTCTGGTCTTTCTCAGACCTTACCTGACCCTTCCCAGCTGCCCCCACCATCTCCTGAAGTAGAAGCCCCCCAGAATTTTGAACAAGCTGCCAATAGAGAAGGTCCTCTTTTACCCACTTCATTTTTTTCCCCCTCAACATTGGGAAAAGGCTGCTGTCACCCAGTGACGGGCCGAAAGCCAATGATAAACGGCCCGGCGACGAAAACTAACGTCCAAATTCACTAAGGCAGAGCGGGCGGCTGGAAGCTGGACCTGCAGTCTCCCGGCGCTGACCTCCCGCCGCGCTAGTCCTTCTTCCCAACCGGGGCGGGGCTGGGGCTGCGCCTCCCGGCGCGGCAGGTGCGGGGCCTGGACGGGGAGCCCTGGCCCGCTGTCTTCCCGGGACTGCGCGCCCGCCGAGCCAGTGGAGGCGGCGGCTTCTAGGCGCCGCGCTTGTAGCTGTCGCGGCCATTTTGACTGAGGGCCCGAGACAAAGCAACCTGGAAACACGGGGCCGGCCTCGGCGGGCCCCATTGCGCGGGAGCGAAGTCCGTGAGGCCGCGTTGCCGCCGGCTCTTAGGGAGGCGTCTTCCAGGTCGGGCCATCGGTGGACGTCTGCCACCAGCAATTACTGTTGAGCCCCTGCTCTCTCCGCCTCTGGCTGCGCCCCGACTCTTGGCCCGGGTGGGCGGTGTTCTCCACGGGAGGCCCCGCGTCTCCCGAGTTGGCACTTCCCATGGCGTCACCTGTGGCCCCGCTCCCCACCCGGGAACCAGACTTGGCCGGGCGCAAGGGGAGGAAACCTGAGCCCGTGAGCTTCGCGGACGTGGCCGTGTACTTCTCCCGGGAGGAGTGGGGGTGTCTGCGGCCCGCGCAGAGGGCTCTGTACCGGGACGTGATGCGGGAGACCTACGGCCTCCTGGGCGCGCTCGGTGAGAGCCCTCCCTGCTCGCCGGGGCCCTCATTCCCTTCCCCACCGCCCAAAGTCCGGGGCCTGCACATGGAGTGGGAGGCCCATGGTCCGGGGAGTCGGGACTGCGTGGAGGCGGCCTCCCAGCAGTGTAGGGTTTGGTTCTTCTTTCCCAGGTTTCAGAGGTACCAAGCCAGCCCTCATCTCCTGGGTGGAGGAAGAGGCCGAATTGTGGGGTCCGGACGCACGGGATCCAGAGGTGGGAGAGTGTCTGACAGAAGCAGACACAGGTGAAGTAGTCCGGACTCCGTGTCACCTGACTTCCTCTGGGCCTGACCCATCCCTGTCACCCGCCAGCTCCTTACCAGCTCATCAGTTTCTTTGAGTTGCTTCCCAGAAAGTTTGTTACGCCTGACCTTTGCCTAGCTTATGGATACAGACTAGAAAGGGGCGCCTCTGCTGGGGTGTGGGGCCCTGGCATTCCTGCCCCTTAACGGCACATCTAGTTGGTCTGTATGCTGTTGAGTGACACATCATCCCTCCTGCTGTTTTTCTACACTGTAGTTTCTGTTAGGTGTTCTGTAGCAGCCTCCTTTATCTTGACTTCCATTGTTACTTCTCCAGTTCATGCTGTCAACATTGCCCAGCCCTTCTGCTCTTGTCAGTGCCAGCCACGTTTATGCCTCTCTTTGTGGTTTTCTTGCTCTCTGGATCATCCTTAAGCAAACGTTCATCCCCCACGGTCCAGCACAAATAACCCTCCTCCATTACCCCCAGCTCTAAGGTTAGAATTTGCTGTTTCTCTTCTCTGTCTGCATGTGAGGAAAAGGTGTCACTCCTAGCCTCCACTTCCCATACCAAGCTGAGTTCCGGAGGCAGCAGTGGCTCCATAAGTGGCCATATTGAAGAAGCTTCTCTGTCCCCATATGGGGTGTGGGATTCAAGGACCAGGATGAGCCAGGGTCTGACCTCTCCCTTTATCTTGCAGCAGATTCCAGCAACAAGGAAGAGAAAGAACAAAGAGAAGGGACTGAGGCCCTGGAGGATATCCTCTCTGTGGACTCTCGGCCTTCTGGACTAAAGGCTCTCAAACCCTCTTCTGCTGGGCTCCTTTATGGTTCGGAGCAGCTGTGCAGGGTGCCTCGCCGGGGTCGCCCCCCACTCTGTGCCCATCCCCCTGTTCCAAGGGCAGACCAGCGTCACGGTTGCTACGTGTGCGGGAAGAGTTTTGCCTGGCGCTCTACCCTAGTCGAGCACCTATACACCCACACAGGTGAGAGGCCCTTCTGTTGCCCTGACTGTGGTAAGGGCTTCAGCCAGGCCTCCTCTCTGAGCAAGCACCGGGCCATCCACCGTGGGGAGCGGCCTCACTGCTGCCCGGACTGTGGCCGGGCCTTCACCCAGCGCTCTGCCCTCACCACCCACCTACGGGTACACACAGGCGAGAAGCCCTACCGCTGTGCTGACTGTGGCCGCTGCTTCAGCCAGAGCTCTGCCCTCCACCAGCACCAGCGGGTCCACAGCGGCGAGACCCCTTTCCCCTGCCTGGACTGTGGCCGTGCCTTTGCCCATGCATCAGACCTACGGCGCCATGTGCGCACCCATACGGGCGAGAAGCCCTACCCGTGCCCAGACTGCGGGCGCTGCTTCCGCCAGAGCTCCGAGATGGCTGCACACCGGCGCACCCACAGTGGTGAACGCCCCTACCCCTGTCCTCAGTGTGGCAGGTGCTTCGGCCAGAAGTCAGCTATGGCCAAGCACCAGTGGGTGCATAGGCCTGGGGCTGGGGGCCGTAGGGGTCGGGGTGCCAGTGTGTTGCCTGTGTCCCTGGCTCCTGGCCAAGGGGACCTGGACCCACCGGTGGGCTTCCAGCACTACCCAGAGATATTCCAGGAGTGTGGGTGATGGTCTCAGATGTGAAAAAGCAAAGGCTGAAGATGTAGACATTGCCTGAGGCCCAGCCTGGGCTTAGGGGCCTGAACCTCTTTGGCAGCTCCAGGAAGGTCACAGAATTCCTGGCAAGAAGTGGGCCTGGGGGATGAGGACTGTCTTATCTTAGGCCCTCACCAGCTTGGTCTGCTGATACCTTGCTTCCTATTGTCACAGACTCTAGAAGCCCCCTTTGCTGAGTTAGGGCTGAGGTTAGAACCCCCACTAAACCTCCGCCGTGGGGAAGAAGGGTATTTTTCGGAAGTATTAGGAGGATTGAAATAGAGAAGAACTTTGTTTTACCCATTGTCTTTTTACTGCAGAAGTTAAAAATGGGTGGCGGTGTACTGAATCTGGCCTACAACAGCCTTTTTTTTTTTTTTTGCTCAGCCAGCATTTAAAAGTGTTATGAAATATTGATTAAGATTTACAAGTTAGGGTATTTCACACATAAATCCAGGTTTCTGGCCTATCTTGCTGAATCCAAAGATTTGGCGACCTGACCTGAGATCACACAAAACCACCAAGTGTGGGAGCGCTCTTTGGATGGAGCTGTGGCCATGCTCTACAGTTTAGCATGCCTGCCACTCCTTATCTGTTCCTGACCATCATCCGCTGGCACTCGTCATAGCTTGTGCATGTCTCTGGCAAAGCAGACCCTCTCCATCTGGCATTTTCCACTCACGTACATGACCTGTTGGGGTTGTGTAGTCATTTGCATTTGTAAACTGTAGTTGATGGCATTCAGATATTCCTGAATTAGGGATTCGGGTAGAGCGCATATATGTGAAAGGATGGCAGAAGTAAAAGAAGGCTTTATTTCAGACCTTCATGTGTATTGCATTATATGGTTTATAGAGTGCTATCCGTCCATCAACTCATTTCATGCTTGTTACTGCTAAGCGAAGAAGCGTCTTGCTTGGAGAGGACAGCCCAGTCAGGAAGAGGTGGTCAGGACTGGATCTTTTGCCCCAAACCAGCTGATATCTGCCATGCCACAGCACCACGCTCAGCTGACCAGCAGTCCTGGTTTGGAAGGGGAAGGCCCTGAGAGCACCTGCCTCTCTCCTTGGGCCTCTCTGGGAGAGCCTTATGGCTCGGGCCTTAGCTACTCTAGACCCAGCCCAGAGGGCCTCATCACACTTTTGAACTGGAAGAGATCTTTTGCAGCTGGGGACACTGAGACTGGGGAAAGCTAAGCAACCTGTCCAAGGCCATATGCAGTGAGACTCCAGGGTTCTGGGTTTACTGCTGTCTTTACCACCCCACTCCCAAGATGCACAAATGGGGACTAGCTTTTAGGGTTAGTGCCAGAGGGAGCTGAACTCATCTACATTCCCAGGCTCTGTACAGAATCTGTCCCCTGTTGCCTTGTGACTCCATTGTCTGTCTACAACGAATTCCTTTGTAGTCAGAGTCCAGCCTTGTTCAGGTGATAGAATCAGTCAGCCATGGGCAGATTTTAGATCTTCAGCAGACTGCTTCCTCCTCTGATCAGGATACCCTTCACTTCAAGGAGTAGAAGCACAGGCATATGTCCTCTACTAATCTGTGCACACTTGCTTTCACCCAGCTCAGCCCCTTGTCTGGCCTACCTTAGGAAAAAATCAGATTTGTTAACCTGGAGAAACTTCAAAAGGAAGAGAGAGAAGGAAGAAGAGATACTGTTCAGGTGAGGTAATGCACTGACTCAATTCCAATCGTATCTTCAAATCTGACCTCAGCAAGACCTCTTTTATCCTAAACCTTACTGGGAGGACTGGCTTATGTGCCACTGTGTCACAAAGGGGATATGGGGTAAGAAGAGGCACCTTGGCAGTAGGAGCTAACTTGGTAGCTTTTAATTCCCTAGAGAAGCCAGAGTACAATCCATTCCCTCCCCTAACCCTCAGTTCTGGGAAAGCCTGGCCTGTAAATCCAGTTAGCTCAGACTCAAAGCTGGATTTATACCCAGCCCTCAGCTTGCCAATTAAAGGTACCATAATTACTACTTTCTCTGAGTGCTTTAACGTTTGCAAGGCTTACTTAGGGCCCCCAAACCAGACCCAACTCTGCTTCCTGCCCTTGTGACCCAAATTTCTACCATGTAATCAATTACTGAATGTCATGAAATGCTTAAGCCTCAGCCTCACCGCATTCTTAGCTCCTCATTTCCTGGCTTCCACCAAAGATAGGGCTCCCTTTTCTCTGCTGTCACAGGTCTTTGAGGCTCAGACCCTGAAGCAGTTTAAAAGCAGGAAGAGGGTTTTCCAAGGGCTTCATTGGTGTATCGAGAGAAATGCTTGCTGCACTAGACAGAATGAGCCCCATACACATGGCCAGATTGAGAGGTCAAGGCTGTGACCACATGGCTCATTACTATTTTGTCCAAGCCGTGTAAAGTAAGGTTAAGTATTACTTTGCTCCAAAGGTCCCTAGAATTTTTTTTTTGGTATCATTAATCTACAATTACATGTGCAACATTATGGTTACTAGACTCCCCATATCATCAAGTCCCGCCATATATCCCACTACAGTCACTGCCCATCAGTGTAGTGAGATGCTATAGAATCACTACTTGTCTTCTCCCCGTGCCCCCCCCCAACATCATCTCTGCTAATCATAATGCCCCTTTTCCCCCCTTGTCCCTCCCTTCCCACCCATCCTCCCCAGTCCCTTTCCCTTTGGTATCTGTTAGTCCATTCTTGGGTTCTGTGAGTCTGCTGCTGTTTTGTTCCTTCAGTTTTTTTTTCTTTGTTCTTATACTCCACATATGAGTGACATCATTTGACACTTGTCTTTCTCCGCCTGGCTTATTTCATTGAGCATAATACCCTCTAGCTCCATCCATGTTGTTGCAAATGGTAGGATTTGTTTTCTTCTTATGACTGAATAATATTCCATTGTGTATATGTACCACATCTTCTTTATCCATTCATCTACTGATGGACACTTAGGTTGCTTCCATTTCTTGGCTGTTGTAAATAATGCTGCGATAAACATAGGGGTGCATATGTCTATTTCAAACTGCGCTGCTGCATTCTTAGGGTAAATTGCTAGGAGTGGAATTCCTGGTCAAATGGTATTTCTATTTTGAATTTTTGAAGGAACCTCCATACTGCTTTCCACAATGGTTGAACTAATTTGCATTCCCACCAGCAGTGTAGGAGGGTTCCCTTTTCTCCACATCCTCGCCAACATTTGTTGTTGTTGGTGTTTTGGATGTTGGCCATCCATACTGGTGTGAGGTGGTATCTCAGTGTGGTTTTAATTTGCATTTCCCTGATGATTAGCGATGTGGAGCATCTTTTCATGTGCCTGTTGGCCATCTGAATTTCTTCTTTGAGAAGTGTCTATTCATATCCTCTGCCCACTTTTAAATTGGATTATTTGCTTTTTCTTGGTTGAGGTACGTGAGTTCTTTATATATTTTGGATGTCAACCCCTTATCGGATATGTCATTTATGAATATATTCTCCCATATCATAGGATGTCTTTTTGTTCTACTGATGGTGTCCTTTGCTGTACAGAAGCTTTTCAGTTTGATATAGCCCCACTTGTTCATTTTTGTTTTTGTTTCCCTTGCCCGGGGAGATATGTTCATGAAGAAGTTGCTCATGTTTATGTCCCAGAGATTTTTGCCTATGTTTTTTCTAAGAGTTTTATGGTTTCATGACTTACATTCAGGTCTTTGATCCATTTTGAGTTGACTTTTGTGTATGGGGTTAGACAGTAATCCAGTTTCATTCTCTTACATGTAGCTGTCCAGTTTTACCAACACCAGCTGTTGAAGAGGCTGTCATTTCCCCATTGTTTATGTATGGCTCCTTTATCATATATTAATTGACCATATATGTTTGGGTTAATGTCTGGCCTAGAATTTTTTTGGAATATTTACATACATCTTTCTAGGAACAGAATGTGCAAAGATGTTTATGACCCAAAGAGGCTAAAATCTGCTAGGTCTAGGCCAGTATTTTTTAAAGTAAGGCCTTTCTGCCACAGAATCACATGCAGTATATCTTTAAAATGTAGCTAGCTCCCTGAGCCCTGTCCCTAGCCTATTGAAGCAGAATCACCAGGGATGGAATTTTTGCCTGTTAAGGATGGAAGGAACCATGGCTTTGAGCAAAATGTTACTTTCTAGCTACTCTTAGTTTTGCAAGGGTAGTAGTTGATCTCAGAACTGTGTCATGCCAGGGGATGACCTAGACATACACACACAGACTCACATTTCCTTTGTTCTTTCCAAGGGGGCTTATGCCATGCTGGTCTCTTCCTGGGTACCTCAGACCTTGAATATACAGGGGTATCTCTTGTAGTATCTATAGAAGTCCTCTTAGAGGACTTGTCCTTTGCATGCAGGAAGGGAGCAGTTCATGCAGGGGCCCCTCTCATGCTGACAACCTTTGTCAGGGCTCTCTTGAGTGCAGGCCCAGAAGTGTGGGCCAAGTTAGCTGGACCACAGCCTTGGCTGCACATTGAGTAGCTCTGCCCCAAGGCTGCTGCTCACCAGGGGTGTGGACAAAGTGGCCACCCAACTTGGAGCATACACAGGGCTCCTTCTCACTAAGGCAGTGGCAGAATAAGGTCATTAGACTCCTGCCTTGGATTAGTTGGTGCTAGGTCAATTTGGAACCCTCATGAGAGGCTTCCCTGTGCTTAGAGCTTCTCACTGCTGTGAGTATGTGTCAGGCAGAGGCTGGCTGCCTCTTGAAGGTCCATTGCATAGACAGGACTGGTGGAAGAGGCTGCCTGGAAGTCAGCTACTATTTTACTCTAGGCACTAGTGAGACTGAGTTTCACTTGCACAAACTCTGGGGCCAGAGAAGCTTGAAGCCCTGGATGAACTTTTGCTACACCTGGAGCTTGTGGCCCATGCTGTGAAGAGTGCAGGCAATGGGCATGTGAGAGCTGTGGATGGGGGCCTTGCCATACACTTCACAGGGGACCGCTGCTTTCCTGTGTGGACTGTCTGGTGGGTAAGCAGGTTGGAGGTCAGAGGAAAGTGTCTCGGGAAAGAGATGTCTCACATTTGTGTAAGTGCTTTAGGAATGATGCGGGCAATGGAGGGTGGGGGGTATCCAGGCCCAGCTCCTCTCATAACGAGTGCAGTTGCAGGGCCTTTTGACTGTGTGTGCCCCTTACTGTTGCACCACGTGAACCATTCTTCACAAAGGTGTTAGGACAGATGGACATGGAATGGAAGAGAGGCATGGAGCTGGAAACTGTTCCAATGAGGGCAGAAAAGTACTCTCACTTTATTTGTAGGAAGATACTATCTGTGATTCTATTTGTAAACTATTCTCTCCAGCCTGTAAGCCTCTATTCTCTCCACTTGGAATTCTCCAAATTCTCGTTCTCACCTCTTTTCAGGAGAATGAAGATGCCATCTTTCCTCCTAATCAATTTTCCTTTATTTGTCTTGGGAAGGCAATAGGAAAACACATGGCTTCTGCATGACACAGGGAGAATCTGGCTCATTAATTGTCAAGAACGCCACCAAACTAGTTTCAGCAGCAAGGGTAGAAAAGGCACAAGAATTGGATCCTATTTAATTGTCTTTTTCCTTGATTTAAAGCTGCACTGAGGGCAGTGTTCTCAGGCCCCTTCCTCTACAGGCTTCTTTCCAGTCAGACAGGATTGGAGAGGTCTTAGCTGCCTGAAAAGCCAGATGGTTCTCTCTCTGTCCACTTTCCTCCTGAACTCTCTCACCCTCACCTGGAAGGAATTTCCATAGGATCCCTGCCTTTCTGGGAGAAAATTCAGGAACCAGGGACTCAGGCTCCTAGGGACTGTTAAACTCTGGATTAGGGGAAGATGGAGAGGCGAGGCAGGGTAAAAGAAAGCAGCCTCCTCCTCCCTGCGGGAGGATCCCTTGACTGTCCCTTCAGCACCTGGAACCAGTGAGAAAGAGGAACGTGCTGGAAAAGGGAGTGTAGGGGAAACCGGTTGATGGAAGGTGTCCGTCTTCAGATTCCTTGGCTTCTTCAGAAGGATAGAACATAATAAAGGGTAAACGGAGGCGGGAAAAAGTTCTGAAAGCACAGAATTGGCCAGCAAGGAGGTGCCAGAGACCTCCCTCCCACTCTTCCCGCAGGCCCTTCTGGATGACAAGGGAGGGCCCGCGCTCCCTCTCACCAATCAGAAAGGGGCCTCGCGTTCCCTGGCGACCGTTAACGCCTAGCAGTTGGCGTAGTAGGAGGCGGCGGGACGGAGAGAGCACGAGCTTCATCAGCCAATCGCTGAGCTCCCTAGGAGGTGGTGGCGGTGCCCCTGGAAACCCAAGGCGGGGCTGCTTCCTTGGCAACCAACGTGGCCCTCTGGAGGGAGGAAGGTTGGCTATTAGGAAGAGCAGAGAAGGGAGGGGACCAGGAAGAGTTGGGGTGGGTGCGCCTGTGTGGGTGAGTGGAGTTCGAGGATAGGGACCCAGATTCAGGACCCTCCCATCCATCCAAGTTCCCGAGGCACCACCGAAGATGACCCCATGGCCCGGGAGGGGAGGGGAGACAGACAACGCCCCCGCTGGCGCCGGGAAGCGTCGCTCCTTCTCGCTGACCTTGGTCTCGCTTGTTGCCTCGCCCTTGGCCGCAGGCACTGACGGATGCAGGGTTCGGGAGACAGACAGGCTCCCGGACGGACGAACACCTAAGACACAGGCACACAAACTGACCTAGCCTCCCCCGCCGGCTCCAGAGCGCCCCATCATCCCTCACCCCAACGCCGAGGCCCTCCAGCCCAGGGTTAATGCCAACGAGTTTCCACCTCCAGACGCTCCTAGAGAGGCCACGGCGCTAGCCAGCGGGGGAAACTGGCCGCGGACGGACACTTCCTGTGCGGCGGGGGAGGGGGTCGGAGAGCCGCAGCCCAGCCAGGGGCTTGGGGGCCAGGCGGCGGGGTCTTGGGCGGGAGCGGTGCCCGGGAGCGGCAGGGCGAGCCGTGAAGCCGCTCATCTCCGAGGCTACGACGCGTGGGGGCCTGCGGGGATCCCGGGGCAAGCCGAGACCTTGCGGGTGGGGGCGGGGCCGCGGGTAGGGGAGGGGCTCGGCGGGCCGGAGAGGCCCAGGGTCAAGACGTCCGGCCTCGGGGGCCGGGACTGGGTATCCGGGTCCCGTGTGCGGCACTGAGCAGGCCCGCGGCGGGCCCGGGTTTCACGGCACTCAGGTCGGGTCCCAGGATCTACCTTCGCCGCCGCCAACGCCGCCGCACTGGGAGCCGGCGGGGATGGAACGGGAGGCGTCGCCGTGGGGCCTCGAGTCCCGGGATGTGCAAAGTCCTGACGAAATGGGGACCCCAGAAGGGTCTCTCAAAGGTGAGGGAGGGAGTGCTCCTCCGAGGAGTGTGCTTGGGAGCGGGAGAATGGGCTGTGGGCCGTGGGAGGAGAAGAGCCGGGGGCTTGGACACCTGGGACTTGGAAGTGGCAGGGGCGGGGACTAGGTGTCCTGGGTCAGCTGAGGGGAGGTGGGAGTTTCAGCACCTGCCCAAGGGCCAGCGACCCTGTTTGAGGTGGAGGGAGAGGTTTGTGGCAGTAATGTGACCAAATGACCGTTCAGGCCCCACGCAATCCGGGTTTTCTGTAATTCTCTGATCCTGCAGGCAACGTGAATGAGAATGAGGAAGAGGAAATTTCTCACCAAGAAGGCACTGGGGACTATGAAGTGGAAGAGATACCTTTTGGGCTTGAACCCCAGAGCCCTGGGTTTGAACCCCAAAGCCCCAGGTTTGAGCCTGAAAGCCCAGGTTTTGAGTCCCGAAGCCCTGGGTTTGTGCCCCCAAGCCCTGAATTTGCACCTAGAAGCCCTGAATCAGATTCTCAGAGCCCTGAGTTTGAGCCCCAAAGCCCTAGGTATGAGCCCCAAAGCCCTGGGTATGAGCCCCAAAGCCCTGGGTATGAACCCAAGAGCCCTGGATATGAACCCCAGAGCCCTGGATATGAATCCCAGAGTCTGGGTTATGACCCCCAGAACCCTGAGTTCAAAACCCAAAGCCTTGAATTTGAACCTCAAGGTTCCAAATTCCAGGAAGGTGCAGAGATGCTTCTGAATCCCGAGGAAAAGAATCCCCTGAGCATCCCCTTGGGAACCCACCCCTTGGACTCCTTCACCCAGGGCTTTGGGGAGCAGCCCACAGGGGGCCTGCCCCTAGGACCACCTTTTGAGATGCCCACAGGGACCCTCCTAGCTACACCACAGTTTGAGATGCTCCAGAATCCCCTCAGCCTGACAGGGGCCCTTCGGGGTCCAGGCCGGCGCGGCGGCCGGGCCAGGGGTGGGCAGGGCCCTCGGCCTAATATCTGCGGCATCTGCGGGAAGAGCTTTGGGCGAGGCTCCACCCTGATTCAGCACCAGCGCATCCACACCGGTGAGAAGCCCTATAAGTGTGAGGTCTGCAGCAAGGCCTTCTCCCAGAGCTCTGACCTCATCAAACACCAGCGCACCCACACGGGTGAGCGGCCCTACAAATGTCCCCGTTGTGGCAAAGCCTTCGCTGATAGCTCTTACTTGCTTCGCCACCAGCGCACCCACTCTGGTCAGAAGCCCTACAAGTGCCCGCACTGTGGCAAGGCCTTTGGCGACAGCTCCTACCTCCTTCGGCACCAGCGCACGCACAGCCACGAGCGGCCCTACAGCTGCCCTGAGTGCGGCAAGTGCTACAGCCAGAACTCATCCCTGCGTAGTCACCAGAGGGTGCACACCGGGCAAAGGCCCTTCAGCTGTGGCATCTGTGGCAAGAGCTTCTCCCAGCGTTCAGCACTTATCCCCCATGCCCGCAGCCATGCCCGTGAGAAGCCTTTCAAGTGCCCTGAGTGTGGCAAACGCTTTGGGCAGAGTTCTGTGCTAGCCATCCATGCCCGCACCCACCTGCCAGGCCGCACCTACAGCTGTCCCGACTGTGGCAAGACCTTCAATCGCTCCTCCACGTTGATTCAGCACCAGCGCTCCCACACAGGGGAGCGGCCCTACAGGTGTGCTGTGTGTGGCAAGGGCTTCTGCCGCTCTTCAACATTACTGCAGCACCACCGGGTCCACAGTGGGGAGCGGCCCTACAAGTGCGATGACTGTGGAAAGGCCTTCTCACAGAGCTCTGACCTCATCCGCCACCAGCGGACCCATGCAGCCGGCCGGCGTTGACCTGGGGCCCTATTGGTTGGGAAGGTGGTGGGCAGAAGAGAAGGGGACAAAGAGCTAGAGAAACTTTAAAAGAAGATAGTGAAAAGGCTGGAGAAGAATGAAGAGTTGAGGATTCTAGGAGGAGAGGGGGCCAGGGTGGAGGAAGCTGCATGCCCTGGAGACTTATGGGAAATAGGCTATCAAGAGGGTTGGAGAGAGGCCAGACAGGCAGTGGAAGGCTCTGGGAGAGATCCAGGAACAGGTCAGTAGAGAGCTGGCCTCAACATCAGCATGCCCCTTGGTGGGTGCCTGGCTTGGCAAAGTACTAGATGGGTGGTGGGGGGGGGGGATTGGGTTACTGAATTAGAGTGGGGTAGCTTAGGTTGGTAGCTACTGAGACCCTTGTTGAGTCAAGAAGGGGTAGGTGGAGTGGGGAGTAGGGGTCCTGGGTGAAGCCTGGGCCTCTTGAGTGCAAACCCCGTCCTCCCTTGTCTTCCTCAGGCTTTGGAGCCCCTGAATTTCTGTTCAATAAAAACCTTAATGTGGTAAAAGAGACTTGTCCTTAAAATGTTTGCATGGACAGTGCCCTAGATCTACAAACAGCCAGTGAAGTCGGCCTTGTCTGGGAAGCGCTTTTATAGTCAATGTTTCACTGGAATCTTATAATCTGAGGCTCAGAAGACATATCTGAGCTTGTACCTTCCCAAGTTGAAGTCCCATGCTTTGAATGCTGTACAAACGGGGCCCAGTGTGGGAGATGTGAGAAAGCCCTAGACACTGTGGATACCCATCTTCCCAGACGGGGTCTATCCTTGGGCCAGACTATTCTTGTCCAGGCATAGAGCCTGTGTTCCATCTCTCCCTGGCTCCAGCACCCAGCTGAGCCATCCTTTACCCCCTCACCAGCTGGAGCCTCTGCAATTCTAACCCACAACAGAGAGTACATATTAGACCACAGCTGTGCCTCCTTTTTAGTACCCCTGTACCTCTTGGGACCACCCTGCTACCACCCCACCTTTATCCCACTTTCCTTTCCCGTCTGAACCTCAGTGCTCCTAACACTTGGCCCCTCAGGAAAAGATGGGATTGGTGCCATCAGTGAGTCTGGGGGATTCTGGGGTGTGGCCTGTCATGACTTTAGCTGAGGAGAACAGGCCACACCTTGGGGAATCCCCCAGCTGCAGGCATGCCTTGAGATGAACGCCTACTCTTAGTAGCCCTGACTGCCCTGTGAAGGTTTTTTCCTTGTATTTCACAAATACGGAACATGGAGCTCACAGCCCTAAGTGACCTGCTCAAAGTCACTCCTTGGCTAAGAGGCTGATGAAACATTCAGACGACATCTGCCTGGCCCACCTGTCTGCAGCAGCTTGGCCATACAGTCAGGTGGACAGCCTTGGCTCTACAAGGTCTCTTGGGCCTTGGAATCCTACATCACCCCCGCCCCACACCCACCCTCAGGGCCTTATAACTTGTCAAGAACAAATATTCCCTAAGCACATTTCAATCCAGCCTCTCATGATCTGCAAGTTCTGGAAGGGGCCTTAGAGATTAGGTAGTCCAGTACAGTGCAATTGTGTTCAGTGGCTTTCAAAGTTTTAATTATTTTTGGAAGTAGAACATTATTTTCAAATGAAATCTCAGTCTTTCAAAGACCTTTGTAAACTTCATGCAGATTTTTGTAAGACACCCTATCACATACAATCTCAAATATTAAAATACTCCAACTCCCACAATATAGTTCATATACGTAACTATGTTGAATAGAACTGCGTTTGAATACCTCATGTGATAATTACATTTGTAGACATTTCAACATTTATTTCAATTACACAACTTAGTTTTCAAAATTTGATTTATTTTTCCAGCTCCCAAACATGTTTGTAGGCCCTTCAAAGCCGGGAGGCCCTGGCCACAGTGCCTGTGGTGCTTAATTGATAAAGCAACCTTATGCACAGAACCTTAGTATATAAAAGCAGATCAAATGAGGGTGGGGACTCAGCTGCTCAGCCCCCACTTCCGTAACAGCTCCTGAGGTACCTCCAGATCCCAGGTGGGTCAGAACAAACCCAGGAAGGGCACATGTCTTCCCCAAGATCACAGTGGAAGAGCTAGTGGAAGAGCTGGGACTCCAATACCAGGTCTCTTGACTTGCGGTCCAGCATAGTGCTTCTACCACACTGTCTTGCATAACTAAACAACCATTCCTATCCATCACCACTATCAAGCACTCAAGTGCTGGGACCAGTGCTAAAGGTTTTACAGGTGTTATTTCATGCTCTAACTGTTCTGAAGTATATTGCTATTATTCCCATTTTATAGATGAAAAAAAGATTCCCAGAAAGGGTAAGTAATTTTTCCCCCATATCATAGCTAGGAAGAAGCAGAGCCTGGAATGAATAGACTTAGACTATTTTTCTAACAATACTAAGATGTTACTTTTTCACTGTCTTTCTCCCACAAGTGTGGTGTTTTCTAGAGGCTAAACGACACATGATGACATATGTCATCACTCTGATGGCTTGCATGGAATGTGGGCTTGGGTATTCTTATGTTTAAAAAATTTCCCCATTTTAATTCCTAAATGGATAAATACCAATAGTTAGAACCCACATAAATAAAACTCTTCGGGATCCTCAATTTTTAAGAGTATCAAATGGGATCCTGAGACCAAAACATTTGAGGGCCACTCAATCAAGCATTTATTGAATACCTCCTTTGTGCCAGCCCTGCTGAGGGGCTGGTGTTGGTAACACATGTGAGGGCTGCATCCTGCCTTCCAGAACCTTCTAGTCTTGAAAGAGAAGTCACAACAGTCAGCATTATGTGCCCCAGTGAGGTGTAAATAAAGTGGTGATAGGATGGAATATTTTGTCCAGGACCCAAGGGCATGAAAAAGGCTTCAAAGTGCTTTGAAGTAGGAAAATTTTACACGATAGAAAAAGAGGTGGAACTGGAGAGGCTGGTAAGGGGAACAGCATGTGCAAAAGCACAGAGCCAGGAAAGGACATGTAGATAGCTAAGGACTGGTGCTAGGAAGTAAGTAGATAAAGATTCTTGGGCATGATGATGGCATATCTGTTCCTGAAGTGAACCTCCAGAATTTCTATACTTTTTTGCTTCCAGTCTTGATGAAAATATTCACTTTTCTATTTTTATGTCAGAGTATCATCTCCTTAGAGAGGCTTTCCTGGCTATCTATGTAAAAGGCCCCTCTCCATCACCCTCTAACCTGTATTGTCTTCACGGCCCTATCACTAACTGAAATCACATTTCTACTTTTTTACTCTGTTTTCCCACTGGAGTGAAGCTTCCTGAGGGCAGGCACTTGCCTGTCAGTTATCACCATGTCCTCAGAGCACAGAACAGGGCCTGATGCAAAGTACTAAAGAAATACTGCATGGATGAATAGAACCTGACTTATGCTTCATGAGACCTACAGATAATCTGTACTTTTAGCAGTTCTGCGATACTCCTAACAGTTTAAGCATCTTTTCCCTTCTCTGGGAAAACGGGCCTCACTTCTTCCTGATGCCTTGCTTATGAGCCAGCCCCATGGTTTCTTGGCAGCTGGACCAGAACACAGTCGATGAGATTGAAGAGGCTGGCAGGCTCTGAAGGAGTGTTCTGGGCCTTATGTGCTGGGAGTGTTCACTTACTCCCTTGGAGGCAGAAGAGAGCCAACAAAGGTCACTGCTTAGGGGACCAAATGTTGCTGCTTCTCAAGTCCCAGTGCCTGACCCAGAGTTGGTTTTATTTACCCAATATTCTCCGGAGGGTCTTATTGACCACAAGAGGGCAGCAGCAAGTAGCCCCCTCTGTCCTGTCTAAATGGGGGGCTCGATCAGGCGCCTCCAAACATGGCTTTAAAACAAAGAGGACAGGGAGAGTCTATTCTCACATCTTAATGAATTGTCAAGAAGGCCTCCCTAACCTTTTCTCCCTTTCTGTCTCTCTCCCTCCTTCTCTTTCAAATTAACCTAGTGTTGGGGGCAGGTCAGCCTCTGAGGGACATGATGGCAAAAAAAAGGAAGAAAAGAAAAAGAAAAACTGTTTTGGTTCCACTTAGCAAAGGGTTGAAAAGGAAATGTTCATTTAATTAAGCCAGGGTAGGATAAAACATTACAAACTTGGACAGAGTTTCACATTTACTGGGTAAATATATGTAGGTGCTGTGCTTGGTACTGGAAGCCAGAAGAATGGACCCCCTTGAGCTCACAGTCTCATTGTGGGGACGATGGAGTCCGGGTGGGGGCTATGGAGCCAGGGGTAGTTGCCCCTTGAAGACGGGGTGCCATGGCCCCACCCAAACTCTTTTCTGTATCTTCCCACTGGCACCCCCCACTAATTCAGTGAAATTGTGTCAAGCACCTGCTCTGTGTCTGGCTCTGTGATATCGCCAGGGATCCCAAGGTGAATAAGACAGGTAAGGACCCTACCTTCATGGAGTTCAGTTTAATCTGAGAGACAGATATTAAGTAAACATTAAAAGTAAACAAATACGATCCGTGCTATGAGAGCAAGTGCAGGCGTGTATGTATAATGGAGCCCACCTGAGTAGGGGCTGGGGGCTGCCCTGAGGAAGTTGTGTGTCAGTTGATATTTGTGGGCTAAGCCAGAAAAAGGAAGGGGAAGAATGTTCCAGACAGACAGAGAAGTCTGGGTGAAGGCAGAGAGAAAGGAAGGAGCTTGGCAAGTGAGAAAGGCTGGTGTAACTGGAGCTTAGAAAGGGAGGTGGGACTTCTCTAGAGGAGGCCAGGCAGGCAACAGGGGCCCAATTTTGCATTGACATATTAAGGCTATTTTGCAGATTTTGGAAGGCATATGAGGGATTTTGGTCTTTAGCCAAAGAGCAAGGGGTTTTTAGCAGCCATGTAGTGACATAGATTAGATTTGTTGTCCGGCAGCAAAGTGGAAATATGACTGGACACCAGGCAGGCGAGGGTGTGGGGCAAAGCTCCAGGAATCCTAGGCCTCTGCGGACACCCAAGGGCAGGTGAGTGTGAGGGCTAGGAGTGCCACTAGGTCCTGAGAAACAGTTCCTTCAAATTGGAATCAGACATTCTCTTCCAGAGAAGGAAACTAAGACGGGCCGGGGGAAGCCAAGGCCATCGGGTAATTACAAGGCCTCACCTTTATCGCCTTCCTAGCTCACCCCTCAGTGGAGACACCCTGTGAGCCTACAATGGAGACAGGCAGGAGTGAACTCTGTGTTCAAGATAGGGAAACTGAGGCTTAGGAAGGGGCAGTGTGAAGTGCAGGTAGAGGCAGCTGGCACCAGGCATCCCAATCCAGTCCCTAGCACCTGCATTGGGCCCAGGCCTCAGTCTTCTCCACCTTCATCCTGGGCCTCGTCCTTGTGGAGGGGCTCCAGGCAGCCCGGATCCACGGCCTCTTCCCCAGATTCAGGAGGCCCAGAGTCTTCTCTAGGGATTTCATCTGAGGCATCTACAGTGGCCTCCATTTTCTTCTTCAGGTTCCGTTTGAAGAAGCCAACCTATAGAAAGACAAAAATCGAGTGAGCAAAAAGCCCACAGAACACTTTGGACCAGTGAGCCCCAGCAAAACATGAAAGCAGCCTTTATGTTAAAAAGTCATACATGCCACAGACACGCCGTGACTGCTTCAGCAATGGGGCCAGAGCATCTGCCACGCATGGTTCTTGGCAGTACGTTAAAAAGCTGTACATTTAATAGTTCATTCTCTGGCTCATGCATATGATCAATATGTCATGTACCAAAATTTTAGGTGGGCAATTTGACAGTATCTGGTAATACTAATAGCAAGAGCCTGCACGCACAGAGAGCTTAGTGTGTGCCACGCACTCTCTGTGGAAAGCCGAAACATATTCTTTGGCTCAGCAATTCCAGCTCTAGGAATTACTATAAAGAATATTTGGACAAGTGGGCAAAGATATGGGTAACAAGAGCCTTTTGTGTCATGCTGTTTGAAATAGACATAAATTACAATCTAAATGCTCATCAATAGGATCTTGGTAAATAAAAGGTGGGGCATCCAGACCGCAAGAAGTCACCCACGTAAAAAAGACAGAAGTAAGTCTGATTGTGTCTACACGGAAAGACATTAGGCTGTAACATCCGGGGGAAATATCCCAAGCAGTATATATGGTATTATTCCATTTACATTTTCTACGTATACGTATATACATGGACTTTTCTCTTTTTCTCATGCTCACATATACATACATATTTTAACAACAAAATTAGAACCTAGAAGAATAGAAACAAACTGGTTGTCAATGTCAACCCTCTGGAGGTACAATAGGAAGAAACTTTGATTTTCTATGTTGTGTTTTCTGGAACATTTGAATTTTTCACATGGAACATCTGCCCTCCAGTGCTCTTCTAGCTAACTTCTACTAAACCTTTGAATCCCAATTCAAATTGCACTTCTCCTGGGGGGCCTTCCTGGACTGCCTGAGCCTCTTACGCTCCTCTGTTACAGGCCCCAGAGCACATGGAGCCTTGTGGAGCCCTCACCATGCATGTTCCTGTCTGTCTGTCCCGTTAGACTGAGCTCCACCAGGGTGGGGACCACATTCATGTTGTGTGCCTCTGTATCCCAGCACCTGCCCCTTGATGTGCAGGGGCGTCCTTCCCTTCCCTCTCCCTCCGTGCTCAGCCCCAGCCCCAGTGTGCTTGCTGGAGCTGTTGGGGAGAAGTCTCTCCTGCTCTTTGGGCCTCAGGAGCGCTGTCTATAGAAGGGGGGAGTTGGCCGAGGCCCTCTAGCTTTCACTCCCCCGACCTTGCTATGCTGACTCTTCTCAAACCCCCTTTCCCCAGCCTGGCAGTTTCAGCCATGCCTGTTTCCCCAGAAGCTCCCACCTTGTAAAGCACCACAAAAATCAACATCAGCAGCAACAGCCCGCCGATGCTGCTCAGCACGTAGAGGTAGAGCATCTCCTTCTCATACACGATGTCGACCTTCATGATGACCTAGGGGAGGACACAGAGGAGCAGAGGCAAGAGCCTTTCTCCCTGACATTTCCTGTGAATCTGGCCTCCGTCTCTAGGTCTTGGCATTTCTGATCACCAGAAATGTCCTGACACCACCGGGCTCTGGCCTGGACCCTCTCCAGTGCACTCCCCGGCACAGCCACTGGGGTGACTGGCAGCCATGGGCCATGGCCTCACCTTAAGCTCTAAATGGCTTCCCTTGGTCCCAGGATCTGAGCTCAGCATGCAGGGCCTTCCAGAATCTGTTAGCTTTTTAGCTGCAACATTCCTTTTCCTGCTCTGAGCTTCTTGCTCTTCTTAAACCTGTCTCAGCTGCTCTCTCGGCCCTGGGCCTGCTCTTGCCGCTCTCTCTGCTTAGCGTGCTTTCCCTTCACACTCCAAGTGGGCATGGGGGGGCACCCCTTTGCTGAGCTGACATCAAATGGATCTTTACCTGACACATCTCAGACTGGTGACCTTGTGGTCTGCTTGCCCACCAGTGGCGGGGCAGCTTGGGGTTCCCACAGAAGCCTTTGCCAAGGCTGATGGCTCTGACTGTAGGGAAGCTCTTCTCTGCGCTAACCTCCCCCATGGCTCTCATGCTTCCAGCTCTGCCCCGGGCTTCCTCAGATCCCTCTGCTGACCTCTGTTCCTGGGTCTCCTGACCAAGTAGAGAGATACCTGGGCCAGGGACGCATTGCTGCCATAGAGGTGGAAATGCTTGCTGCTGTTGAAGGAGATGAAGACAGAGCTGCAGAGGCTGAGCATGGAGGAGGCCTGTGGGGGAGAGAGGGAGGTGTCAGGGCCAGGGAGGGCACAACCAAGAGCCCACTGACATCTGCCCACCTCGGCTCAGTGCGGACAGCTGAGAACAGCTTCTAGTGGGCGCACTGCCTCTGCTCAGTTCTCTAGGGCAGCATTCTCATGTGCCGCCCTCATTGTGGGAAGGAAATGTCTCCTATGGAGCACATACAAGAATTCTCCTTAGGCCCATGGAAACAGCCCTGAAAATTTCAAACAAGTCAGGTTCTCTTTCATCCACATCTTGAAGGGATCTTTTTTCAAGATAGCAAAGATGAATTTAGGAAGACAATATGGTGGTGAAGCCCACCCCCCACCCCTCGAGGTCCCCACAACCACCACTGCATCTGTTGCCAGCAGGCACTACCTCAATCTCCTGCACCAGCTCCACAGTCCCCATCACTTGGAAGAGGATCTCCTTGACGGCAACAGGGCAGTGGAACTCAGCCCCAGGCGAACAAGGCTAAAGGGAATAGGAGGGCAGGGGTCAGAGAGGCGTGCCTTGCCCCTGCACACTGCCAGCCCCCACCCCAGTTTCTTAGCTCACAGGCCATACCTCAGTCACACTGGCTGGCCTCTTCAGATCCCGAGAGTTGCAGTGGACAGGTGGCTCCTAGGAATGGTGAGATGGGGTCTTCAGTTATCCCAGAGCTGAGAGGGACATGGGCCCTTAAGGCCAGAATGTGGCATTCCCCCACACTCCCCAGATACGGCCCTGGCATCCCACTTCTCCACGGGCCCTTTGCAGATTCAGAAATCACTGAGTCCAACAGGATTCATCCATCCATCCATCCTCACGCCCCTCCCACATACCCGTACCCCTGTAAGAGCTCACCCACAGCCCTGGGGGAGGCAGCACTCACCGTCTGCACACTCCACTCGTACGTGACGGGCCCCTCGCTGTGAGGCCGTGGTACCCAAATCAGGGCATCCAGGGTGGGCACGTTGTGGTCATATACAGAAGGCTGAATCCTCACCTGTTACAGAGGACAAAGGACAGCAGAGCCCTGAATGCCAGCCGCTCCAAGCACCACCCGAGATTCAGTCCTCACTGGCCGAGGCTGGGGGCCCACTGATAAGCAGTGAACAACGACCAAACCTGCCTGGCCCCTGGCCCCAGAGCCTACGGTGTGGGCTGCAGGCACCTCGCCGCTTCCTCCATGTGGCAAACCCTCGCACATGCTACAGAGTACTGCTCCAGGCACATTTCTGAAGGACTGACTGACCCCCAAGGGAAGGGCAGCCTCCCCTCAGGAGTGCCCACAGGATCCCCAGCAGCGTGGCAGAGTAGCTGCGTGTGTGTCTGGATCTCCACTAGACTGTGAGTCTCATGAGGGCGGGAGCTCATTTCCCCTTTATTTCCCACTGCTTGACACACTGTCTAGCGTATAACAGGCCTCAAAAAAAGTTTTTTTGAATGAGTGAAAGAACAAATGACACTTAACAAGGATGGATGCAAAAATTATTTGCACAGTGCAGGCTGGGAAAGACTCATTTGGCAAATGCATTGAAGTAATTTAAGAAACACTTCCTGAGTACCTTTTTTATACAAAAGAACTATCTGTGCTAGGGCTGGAAGGCCCAGAAATGTCTACAAAGGTGACACAGGAGTAGCACCAGTGAATGTCTCAGGGAGGTTGGGCAGGGACATTAAATGGGCATTTTAAATTTAAAAGGTCTAATGTCAGAGGCAGCATTTGGATTTAACTTTGAAAGATAGAGTTTAACAGGTGAAGAAGGGGGAGGCATCCAGAAAAAGAAAACACAGGGAGTTAGGATGGCACCAGGTGAGCGTGGTGCTGCCAGAGGGCGGGACACCTGGGGAGGAGGGATGGGAGGTCAGTCTGGAAGGAGACTTGGGATGAGACTGGGGGCTCACCAGGCCTGAGGGCAACTGGGCAGGGGCCCAGCAACCAGGGAGGCTCAGAAGGCAGCTGAGGAAGGGTGGCTCCAGGGCCTCGTCTGCTGCAGACGCGGAGTGGGAAGAAGCTGAGAAAGGCAGGGCAACGACTCAGTTGCAAAAAGACGAGGTGTTGAGTCTGAGCAGCAGTGGGGAAGGAAGACAGAGGTACAGACACCAAACTTGAGGAGGCAGAGGGGCCAGGCATGAAGGAAGGAGAAAGTCCCCCAGACTTGGAAGCTTTGCTTGAGGAAAAGGTAGTGCTTTCAAAGGATTCTAAGCAAACCAGAGGAGATGCTGGCTCAGGGGAAGATAACAAATTGGGCTTAGAACATGTGAGACCAAAGTGTCAAGAGGAGCAATTGTACTCCTAGTGATATATCAGAGAAATAAAACAGACATTCACATAAAACCTTGTACAGAAATGTTCAGGCAGCATTATCCATAATAGCCAATAGGTGGAAACAACCCAAATGTCCATTGGCTGATGAATGAATACATCAAATGTTTTACATTGGAACATTATTTGGCAATAAAAATGAATGAAACACTGACACATACTACAACATGGATGCGCCTTGACACTGCTATGCTAAGTGAAAGAAGCCAGGCACAAAAGACCTCTCATGTGACTCCTTTTATGTGTCAGAATAGGCAAATCTGTAGAGATACAGAAAGGTAGTGTTTGCCAGGGGCTGGGGGAGGGGGGAGTGACTACAAATAGGTACAGGGAGGAAAATGTTGTAAAATTAGATTATGGTGGTGTTTGCACAACTTTTTGAATATACTGAAAGCCACTGAATTGTAACTTTTAAGTGGGTAAATTGTATGGTATGTGAATTTTATCTCAATTAAGCTGTTAAAAGACAAAATATGGTGCTAGGAAGCCATCCCCACGGACATCAGTGACAAGCTGCAGGGCCAGGTGCACTGGAGGAGCAAGAGGGACAAAATCCAGAGCTGTCAGCTGGAAGGGGGATGCTGACACTGTGGGAAGTGAGACATACCCAGTGGAAACCGATGCAGAGAAGCCAGGGGCGCACACCCAGAGGCACGTGCCTGCTGGGCAGGACAGTCACGGTGACAGAGGGTTGGAGCACACACGCAGGGACCATCACCATTTGGGGCTAGACTTCACCTGATTCTCAGGAAACGCATGATCTCATTTAGTTCTTCCAACGCTCCTATGTGGTGGGCAGCGCTATCGTTCCCATCTTACAGATTAGAGAACTGAGGCTCGGGGGAGCTAATCTGTCTGAAGCTATCAATAGTAGAGCCAGCATTTTAACCTAGGCTGTGACTCCAGAACTGGGAACCACTAGGCCTGATCACCTTCCTTGGGTGATGGTGGTAACAGCCCTGCTAAAAGCAGCCAGTGTTGGCTGGTCTCTTGTGTGTCAAGTACTATGCTAAGGATTTTCTCATTTGCTCCTCATAACAACCCCGTAAGGGAGGTGCTTTTATCATCCCCATTTTACAGATTGAAAAACTGAGGCTCAGAAAAGGTATGTAAACTGCCTTAGGCCACACAGCTTTAGACGGCAGAGCTTCAAAAAAAGTTCAGGTCTGGCTGAAGACGATGCTCTTGGTCAGCCAGGCGAGCAGGAACCCCTAAGGAAGAGATCCTGTGGTCCAGCTGTCCAGCTGTCACCAGGTGTCCATGCCTGGCTAGTTTACCATAATCCTTAGTTATTAGTGCTGACCTCCTTGTGGCTGACTCATTAAAAGGGCTTAATGGGACAGCTTCAGTGAAGAAGGAATGGATCACCCATGTCCTTTGATGTTTTGGGTTATCTAATGGCCCATGGAGACCATTAGGCATTTAGCAAGAGTGGCTGCCTCGTGGGCCAGGCCATGGGGAGCTAAGCACAGGGCTTAACATGCTGACAGGTGGAGAGATGGATGGAGGCACCTAGCCTTGCTGACTATCCCGAGAGAGAAGTGGGGGAGCCCAAGGACTTTGAGCTGGTTCCAGGCTGAGTGAGGCAAGAATGTTAAGGAGGCTTCCAAAGCAGCTGGGAATCCCAGGGCTGTAGTACCACAGCCACCTCCCACAACCTCCACTCTGCAGGGAGTAAGTAACCCATGGAGACCTCATGACCACCTGGGAAGTACTTACTCCAAACACCATTTGTCATGGTGGGAACTGAGGCATGGATAGGTAAGTCCCTGGCCCCAGGTCTCAGCATCTGGGCAGGGTACAGCTTTTCCCCACTACTCTGGTGGTAAATGGACTGGCCCTGCCAATCTGCTAGGGAATCCAGAGCCACCCCAGAGAACAGCACTAGAAGCCAACTCAACTAGCTACTCAGAACATTCTATTTCAATGCAAATGGGCATCTTTGTCATCTGCCAGTCTTCCCCATTGCAGAAGCAAGGTGAGATGGCTCCTGCCTCCGTTCTGAGGGGCCTGTCCCGGTCAGCCCTGAGTCCACTGCAGCCAGGGGTGAGACTGCTCCTCTTTGGGCTCAGGTCCCTCCATCCCTCCACAGAAAGCGTAAATGCTCTTGACTTCGTCAGCCAGTGCCTACCCCTCTCTCAGAGGGCACCTCTAAGAAAGCCGTAGCCTCCTCAAGCTTTGGGCTCAGGGGCTGGCCTCCCACTTCTGAGTTCCCATGATAAAGACTGTATTCTGGCACCGAGCACATTGCAGGAGGAATGACAGCTCATCAACTTGGAGGTTACACACATGGGTTCTGGTACTCAGGTAAGTGCTTGAGCCCGATCTTTCCCCCTTACTGGCTGTAACCTGTAATCTGCACAAGTTACTCCACCTGTCTATGCCTCATCTGTAAAGGAGTGATAATGCCCATCGTTTAGGGCTCTCACAGGCTGGTGTGAAAATTATAGGGGGCTGTGGACATAAAGCCCCAGGCATAGAATTTGGGTTTGGTGAGTGATCAGGGACCCTGTTTCATTCATTGCTGCCCCAGCACTTTGAAGTACCAAAACTAGAAAAGCAGCTCATTAAACGTATGAATGAGAAACTAGGTTCTTTCTCAGAGTCCTTCTGGCTCTCAAGTTCCGTGAGTCTAAGAATAGTCTATCCAGTGGAGGGAAGTTGTTGGGGAGTAGCTGCTGCTGGAAGCATTTTGCTGGAAGCTGGACAGAAAAGACCAGAGAACCAGGTGGAGGCTGGACTCCTGAGTATTGGAACTGCATCCAGTGGGTCTCCGCATCCTCAGTCCTCAGGAAGGGGCTGAAGGAATGTGTGACTTATGGGGACCATTTCACATGGAGGTTCATACCTGGTAGATGTGCTTGACATGCTGGACCTTGGGGCCCTTGGGGGTGAAACTGATATAGAGTGTGGAGTTTTCCTGGCTGTGGAGAGAGAAGAACAGAGGTAGAAGGTGGAGAAGACAGCAACCCCATCTCTAGGAGGGCAGGGGGCCTGGGCCAGGGGAAACCTCTGAGTTGCCAGCCGCTGTGCCAGGGCCCTGCAGGCATGATCTCATCCGCACAATGCTCTCTTACTTCCCTCTGGGAGCTAAGGCTTGTGCAAGGGGTCCGTCTTCTGCTCGAAGTCCTGCAGTGGAGGACCCGCACTGGAACCCAGGTGGACATGCCTTTGGAGCTGTGTTCTCCCTACTACACCCCACCTCATAAGGGGCTCTACAGTTTTCTGTGCCCCACTGCTCATCTCCTAGGTAACTGCATAGCTTCTGGCCCACTGTCCCATCCCGTTCTTCCAATGACCTTCCTAAGATCATTCTCAGCTACTCAGAATTGTTCAGTGGCTCTCTGCTGCCTGCATGGGTCAGTTCCCAAGCCCCACATGTCCAGATCTGCCCATTCCCTGCAGTGTCAGCCTGCCGCTGCTCCCCACACATACCTGCCGTCTCCTGAGCCTGCCTACCCCCTTCTCCCCAGATCTGCCCAACTGTTTGCTGCCTCCATGCCTTTACTTTGGGTATTCTCTCTGAGAATGTCCTCCCTCCTTCCTAGCCCTTATCCAAACTCCCTTGTCCTCCAGACCCCAGTTCAAACCCCTATTTCTCCATGAACCCTTCATCTCTCCTCCAACCCACATCCTCTTTCCTAGTTCTAATTTCCTATCACACTTCAAACAGTATCATTCTGTTTAGCATTTGTGTTCAAAAGCACCAGAGACCCCAGCTCAGACACTGGCCCTGTTCTTATCTCACTAAGCCAACTTAAAAAAGCCACTCCACTTTTCTGACTTAATCCCTGTTTCTGTAAATGAGAGAACCCAGCTAGTGATTCCCATGCATCCTTCCTGCTACAACATTCTGAGGCCCACTGATTCTTTATGTGCCTGAGTCTGGTCTCTGCTACCTGACATAAGCTCTCTGTGAACAAGGGAGAAACTTTGCTCCTGTCTCTTCCAGCATAGCTGGCTCCCAGGATTGGAGGGCATCTAGCGTGGCTGACAACGGTAAGGAGCTTGGCTGGGGTCTTGGAGTCAGACTGACTCAAGTTCAGATCCTGGAGGCAGTGTCCCTAGCTGTATGACTCTGGGCGAGTTGCTTCCTTCTCTGAGCCTCAGTTTGCTCATCAGTAAACTGGAGAGAGGCACAGCTGCCTCACCAGGTGTTGAGTGGTCCAGGGAAAGACATCAGCTGTGCAGTGCAGCTGGCGCGGAGCCTGATACAAGGTCAGCAGTTGGTAGGCTTTTTCTTCCACCAGTAAACCCTGATCTGACTCAGAGATCTTAAAGGGACTTCAGTCTTTTGAGTGTTGGGGTCACGGCTGGAAGCACTTCTAACCACCCCTGAGGGGCTGTAGGAGAGGGAGGGGATTTTGAGGAAGAGTCCTGGGAGGCAAGGCTGCTGCCCTGAGCTGGAGGCTGAGGTAGAAGGCTGGGGCTGGATGCTGTTCAAGACTCACTCTTTGGTGAGGATGTTGATGGGGTACAGGACTGGGATGCTGGTGGTGGCCAAGTTGTCCTCCAGGAGGCCTGAGTCCTCATTGTCACTGCATTGAGGCAAGGTAGAGGGCAGTGTTAGGAAAAGGGCTTGGCCTTGACTCCATGGAAGGCTGAGACCAGGGCAGGGATGCTGGCAGGGTCTTCTTACCAGCTCACTTTGGCGTGCAGCTGGACCAAGTCCCCCCAGGAGCTGCTCGGCACTGTATGAAACATCACCTGAATGACAGCCTGGCGGGGAGGAGAGGACATGAAGGAGGAAGGGGCTGGGCCTCCAGAGGCATCCTTGGCACCTCACAGCTGCCACGGCCGACGGCCATGATGAAAATGTCCATTTATGGTGTTTACAATTCACTACTCTGAAGAACTAGACTGGGTATTTTATACAGATTATACAGATGAAGATACCAATGTTCCAAGTGGTTAAGTAACAAATGTAAGGTCATAAAATGAGTAACCCAACCCCAGATTTGTCAGATTCCAAAGTCCAGGCTCTCAAACATGACACAAAACAGCTCTGGGCACATTCCCTCTGGATGGGACAGGGTAGGCCCTTCTTTACCGATCACCTAGACCTTCCCCAGAGCCAGGGTCCTGCCCCTCCTGAGCTCAGAGCCCCTTGGCTGCTTGGTTCCCAGGGGCTAGAAGCACTCACCACGCTGCCTGCTTTGAAGATGGGGGAGCTCACATTGCAAGAAAGGGTCCTGGTCAGCAGCCTGGACACCTCGGGAAGCTCCTCGCAGCTCACAGGTATCTGGCTGTGGGGCTGGGGGTGGCAAGAGAGAGAACAAGCTTCTCAGTGGGCAGGGCTAAAGTTCCCCAGAGGCCACCAACCCTCGGGGCCTACCTCCTCCAGCTCTGTCCCTCCCAGGCACATTCTCAGAGAGGTGGGGCCAAGAATCAGAGGCACAGCCAGAGGGTTTCATACAGAGATGTTCACTGCAACACTATTTATAATAGTGAAAAACTGGAAGTGATCAAATAATTCAGGGATAGGAATGGTTCAGTAAAGTGTGACACAGTCACAGGCAAGGATATCATGAGACCACTAAAATGCGGTAACAGCTATGCAGGCATCACCATTTTGAGCTGGACTTTGGAGCAAGCAGTATAAAACCATTCATCCTAATCACAATCTGTGAGGGACAGATTTCAGCCTCAGAGTGGGGAGGGCATTAGATGAGGAAATAGAGGGCCAGGGAAGGGGCTTTCCCAAGATCTCACAACTGGGAATCTGGCAGGGATCTGGTAGGAACATGAATATGGGTGTGTTTGACTCCAGATCTCAAGTTCTGTATCAGTCTACTAGTGCCCCTTAGGGAAGCATTTAATGTTTCTTTCTTTTTTTTTTAATAAGTTTATTTTGATATCATTAATCTACAATTAAATGAGTAATATTGCATTTAATGTTTCTGTATAAGAATAATTAAGCATCCATCAACAGATGAACAAGATGTGGTATATGAGACAAATGACATACCACTCAGCCTTAAAAAGGAATGAAATGCATACATGGTCTCACATGCATGAACCTCAAAAACATTATGCTAACTGAAGACAGACAAAAACAGGACAAATATTTTATGATTCTCCTTATATGAAATTTTTAGAAGAGGAAACTTCACAGAGACAGAAAGTGGATTAGAGGTTACTGGGGGCAGAGGGTGAGGAATAGGGAGTTATTGCTTAATAGGTACAGAGCTTCTGTTTGAGATGATGAAAAAGTTCTGCAAATAGATAGAGGTGATGGTTGCACGATATTGTGAACGTACTTAATGCCACTGAACTGTATGCTTAAAAATGGTTCAAATGGCAAATTTTATATTACATATATTTTACCACAATAAATTTTTTTAAACATGGAGAAAAAAAACTATATGGAGAGCAAAATGCCAATTATTTTAAATAAATATAGAATAAATAAATATGCAATGTAGTTTGTACAAATGGGTATAGATATGCAGAGAGATAAACAGCAAACTATTAGAAGTACCAACTGCTGGGCTGTAGAAGAAGCCTGTGTTCTTTAAACATCTTAGTAATTTCTGAGTTTTTGTGTTACTTTTGCAACAGTAATTAAAAAAAATAAACGTTATATTTAAAACACCCTACGTCATCCTTCAAAAATGTTGGTCACCTTTGGGAGGGAGGTGTCTCAGTCTCCCTACAACCGTGTACATCTTCTTGATCTCTTACTTTCCAGTTCATGTGTCCTTCTCTCTAACTCTGTGGGTCCCCAGCCTCACTTTTTGGTTGAGGAGTCTGAGGCCCACAGAGGATGAACCTTCTATCTCAGGTCACCCAGCTCAGGGGCAGCCATCAGGCTGAGAACCCAGATGTGGCCCTAAGACCTCTGCATGCCAGTTGCATGTCCTGGCTGCCTGAGGCTCCCCGGGGAGCAGAAGCTGCAGGGACAAGTGTGTACACAGGAAGGCCCTGATCTTGCTCACCTTGAGCATCTCCACTTTGCGGAAGGAGAGGCCCCACGGGAAGCCGAGTTGGAGATGGACCCAGTAAGCATCTTCCCCCAAGTTACTCAGTGTCAGCTCCATGGAGAGGCTGGCAGAGGGGGTCAGATGCAGGGCTGTGGATCTGGGGGGAAGATCAGGGAAAAGTTATGGGGGCCAAGCTGGAGGAAGCAGGATTAGAGGTGGACCCATTCAGAATGAAGGGATCTGGCAGGCCAGAAAAAATAAATGCACAGTAATTAGCTCCGTACACAGGCTTTAAGTTTTGTGATCTTCTCTAATCCTGACAGGTGCCAGAAGGGGATTGCATTTCTCAGAGAAGAAAACTAAGGCTCAGATGAGTACACCTGGTGAGTGCAGATGGAGGGCTTCTGAGCTGAAGTCCATGCTCTGCCTGGCACATAGGAGCTGCCTCAGGTAATGCCAGGTGAAACAGGCAGGACTGGGTGGGGGACTGGATGCCTTACAGACCTTACAGGGGAGAAGGAGAGCTCCAGGCTGGCCTCACATTTCTTGTCCTCTCCGCAGTTCTTCTCAAAGGGGATCTGAAAGACCAAAAAGAAAGGACTGAGAGGCTCAGACCTCAGAAAGGCCTGACCTGGGCTCTCTATCTGCCCGTCTTCCCTTCTTACCTCCTTGGTCTCTGAATGTGGGGAGGGTCTCAGAATGGGCTGCATGTCCTTACCCTGTTGAGCAAGAGGAGGGGGAGGAGGGGGAGATGGGGAAGGTTAATTGAGACAGTAGAACTTAAGGAGGGGAGCTGAAGGGCTCTGGGCTGGGCTCATCTGAGCCGGCTGTGGTCCATCCCTCCCAGGAGCCATTGCCTTCCCAGGGCAGGCCCCACCTTCCTGACTCAGCCTGGGCTATCTGTGCAGCTCTCCTCTGGTGGCAGCTCCCTGAGGGAGGCCAGGGCTTTGGGCGCCCATTCCCTCTCTTGGACAGGAGATCTGGACCTTGACGAAACAACTCCACAGTCCCTCCTGGCCCATCTCCTCCCCTGGTAGGAATGCCCTGCTGCACAGCGTCTGGACTCTCCCGTCTGTGACTGGCTCTTGGTTCTCTTCTGTGAAACCTTCTCCATCTCCATTATTGGATCAAGGACAGTTTTTCAACATTTCCAGAGCTTCTGCTGTACAGGGTACAGGGTATACACCAAAGAACAAAACAAACACACCCTCTGCCCTCCCAGTCTCGTGGGTGAAATGACCCAGCATCTTCTAGTGTTTGGTAGGACAAATAAAGGGTTAGTGAGTATGTAGAAAGAATAGAAATCCCACACTTGGGGATCAAGGAAGTTCCCTGAAGGAATGGCATCTCAACTGGACTCTAGTGGATGAGCAGGAGGGAGCCAGGTATAGAAAATGGAGAGGGAGGAAGAACGAACAGTCTACACCAAGGCCCAAGGCAAGAGAGACTGTGTCTGTTCCACCAGCAGAAAGGTGCTTAGACTAGCTGGACTGCTATGGGGCAGGAGGCAGGAGAGAATAGCAGGGTTCACGTTTCCCTGGACCTTGCAAGCCATATTAGGGAGTTGAGGCTTTATCCTAAGCCTAATGGGGTCATAGAGGTATTTTATGGGTTATCAGCTGTATGTTCTAGAAAGACTCCAGCCTTCTCTGCTTCCAGGCCACCTGCCAAGCAGCCTCCAGACTCTTCCTTAAGGGGTGGGGTACCTGGCGGCCTCTCCTGACTGCTTGCACCTACTCTCAACATTCATACACTGGACTACCGCCAGTATCCAGATGGGCATCCAGGGCCTCTGTCTTGCTCAGTTGTCCTTCTGCCAAAAGCTGAGCCCCTCCCCTCAAACTGACCTCCATACCTTTCCTCATGCTGTTCCTTTTGCTCCTTGTCTCTCCACCTACCTGAAGTCTTCTCCTGTAAGATCCAGCACTGATACTTCCCCAAGGAAGCTGACAACTGTGAGCTCAGGTCTCTTTTTCACCCTGAGTTCCTATTCTACAGTTAGGCTTTTTAAAAATTAGTGCCGATGGCAGAGACAGCCGGTTGTCCCCATACATCCTTCCTCACCTTCTGTCTTTAAAATAGAGCTTCCACTTTTTATCTGGCCACATGACCACTTGGCCAGGAGACTGCTTCTCAGGTTCTCTTGTAGTTAGGTGTGACCATGTGGCTTAAGTTCTGACCAATGAGATGTGAGTGAAAGAATCATGTGGATTTTCAGGACATATCCTTAAAGGGAAGGGCATGCTCTTCTTCCATCTTCTCTTCTGCTTTGTGCTGCCATCACTCCACAACCTCTGGCATCTTTATGCCTCTGCCCACATTATGTGTTCTTTCTGAATGCCCTCCTCACCTTTTCTACCTGGGGACTTTAAAGGTCACCTCTTGTGGGAAGGCTTTCCTTATCACCCAAATGTGACCTAATATTGTACTGCCACGCTGATTCTAATTCTCCCACAGCCTTATCACATCAGGTTATAATATTGACTGGTCTATTGACTTGTCTGACGTCCAGAGCAGACTGTGAACCCCTCAGAGATAGGGACCACATGTTATTAACTCAGTGGAGCTAGTGCCCAGAACAGGGCTGAGCCTGGGGAAGGTGCACAGTCAACTTTCCTTAAATGTATGGTGAGCATCTGGTGGGTGGGGGCTTTAATTTTCAGTAAGCACACCCACCATCATTGTCTTCAAATCCCAGGAGAGCGAGCATGCGAGGCCACTCATTGCATGCTGACAAAAGCCACAAGAGAGTGTGCTTAGCAGTCACTGTGCTTCAGCTCTGCAAGAGCTGCACAATGTTGGGGCTCATTTTATAGAATGGCAAACAGTCCCAGAGAGGGACAGAACCTTCGCCTGTGCAGGAAAAAAAATCCACACCTTCAGGTTTCCAGGCCCAGGTTCTTTCCACCAGCCCCTACTGTCTTCCAACAGAAGCCAAACCAGCTGCTGAATGTGAAGGATTTCAGAAGAGAAAAATCAGGCTTTCGGCACTGGGTGGGAGTGTGTGGCCAGGTAGACCAGGAGAGATTTTGTTTTCCCCTTCATTTACATAGTAAAGGCACCCCAATCTGGTTTTGAGGGAACAACCTGCCCTCAACTGAATATACCTGGGTGAGAAGGCCAACCATGGACTCTGTCCTTCCATAAATAAGGGATGGTTCTAGCCTTCTGATGTCCTCTCCCTAGAATCTGCATTTGAGCAGTGTTAGGAGCCTAATGAGGTCCAAAGCTGATGCATAACAGGGACTCGGAGAGATTCCCTGAGGGGGCCGTGCCCTGAAGAGTCCATCTACTATTCCTTCCCCTCAAGAACGCCCAGAGCCACCACCCTGCCTCCCCCTTTTTCCAGTCTTGCTTTTCCACATTTCTATTACAAACTTTCATAAATTCCTTTCCTGCTTAAGTAAGCCATATTTGTTTCTATTGCTTAAAACCAGACTTCTATATAATACAGTCTTGCTAAACTGAATTTCTGTTCTCCCCTATTTCCTATCAATTTCCCCAGCTGATCTCTTCTTACCATCCTGTGGTCTCTCAGTGTCCCTTCTTGCTCCAAGAGAGAGAAATTTAGGGAAACATTGATGGGAGAGATGAGATCTTGGATGCATACCTGAGGGTGATAGGGATACAACCTAAGTCATGAGTTTAATCTCCAGGTTAAACATGCACCTTGACCATACTTCATAAATGATGAAATTCTAGTAGCTAATTGTCTGAGACTGAGTATAATGCCCAGGGTTGCTTCTCAGCCCCAATTCCACGGCAGACATCGCTAATCAACCACAACACCTTTTCCCATCGAGTCCCAGCGGAAGACCCTGAATCTCGGTCAAACTGCTCTAGGCAGCCATTATCAAAATGTACACAAGAATATTCTAGAGTAACTAGACTTTCCTAGTTTCTTGAGACCAGGAGTGGGTCTTCATCTTGTATGTTATTACCAGTACCTGACACTGGCACTTTGTAGGCATTCAAATCATATTCAGCTAAAGTGCCTACCAACCCAAAGAGGCAGGCATTATTATCTCCACATCAGAGATGAGGAAGGAGGTCTAAAAACGTGACAAATTTCCCAAGGACTAGAACTTGGAAGTAACCCCAAATCTGTCCATTTCCCAAGCCTAAAGTCTTTCTATCATGACATGGTGGTGCCTCTTCTCTGGCAAACATATGTTTAAAATTTCCAAATCTTGTAATGTTGTTGCAGGGTTTGTGTGGGAGGGGTGGTCAAGGAGGCAGAGGGGCCCTGCGTTGAGTTGTGAATGAAGTAAGATTGTGAGTTGATAATTGTTGAAACTGCGTGATGGGTATTTCGGGGCTCATTAAGCTACTTTTTCTACTGTTGTATGTTTGAAATTTCCCATAACAAAAAGTGTAAAACAAACTTCCAAAATCTTACACACCAATCATACTCTCATCTTTTATGAACTGTGTAAGAGGTCAGAATAATTTCATATCAATCCTATTTTACACAGGATTTTTACAAGCAAATTGGATTTGGGTATTTTAGCAGTTGTTTAATATTAAGAAAACCTTTTTCTGAGATGGATGTTAATAATGAATGGTCATGTGTACGTGACAAATACAGGCACACCACCATGACTGAATATTCTGTAGCCATTAAAAATAATTTTGTAAGCTGGGCAGCAAAATGAACATATATTGGTAAAGGATAGGGAAAGAATGGTAAGTCCTTTATAATCATAATCATGTTAAAAATGTCTATGTACATAGATGAAGGATTAGAAGAAAATATGCTAAAGGTATTCTTACCACCACGCACAGTAGAGAAAAGGGTAGTGTAGGGAGCGCACAATGACTTGTGACCAAGCTGGACAATGAAAGAGCTGAGCCTTGCACCTGCCTCTCCCTGCAGTCAGCTCATCCGCCCCTTCACTTCCCAGAGCAGCCTTGCCGGCTCCCTTACCGGGAAATGGAACCAGAACTCAAGGCAGGACTTGGCTAGGGTGACAGCTGTGTTCCCACTGAGTTCATGTCTCCCTCCTGGGAACAACCCCCGGCTTCTGGTCCGATGGCCATCCAGCTGCAGAGTGTAAGTGAGGTTGGCAGCCAGGCTTCCTGGGCAGGTGAAAAGGAAGAAGTTGAATGGTGGCAGACCCTGGGGCCATAAGCCTGGATCTGGGGTGGGAGCTGCTCTGGAGAGCAGGACAGAACCGACCTTGGAAGTGGGAAGTGAGAGGCTTGATCTGGAAACAGACTGTGATGTTGACCCCTTCCTTCCTCTTGTTACTTGCTGAGTAGGAGCACCCCACTTCACGCACTGGGATCTCGGCCGGGGCGCAGGACATCAGAGTGATGACGTCTACCACGGGCCGGGAACTGCAGGGCAGAAAACCACCAGCTCTCTCCCTTGGCCTCAGTGGCAATCCCCAGTCAGATCTGGGACTCCACCTACCAGAGTCCAGAGGACTCTCCTTCCCTAAAGCAGGCCTTGCTACAATGGTAGGGAGAGAATTCATTAGGGCGCCCCATCCATTCTAGCAGGCTTCCGACCCATTTTCCATACAGAAGAGTGAGCTTTTAAAAAGAGAAATTATATTGAGCTACCTCCATGCCTATAACCTTTCATTCTTGCCACATAAGCTTCCAAATAAAGTCCAAACCTTTTATTCTCCACACCACACTGCCTGTCTGCCTCTCCAGTCTTATCTCTTAACCATCGTGTGTCTCCCTTGCTGACTGTGTTCCAGCTACGTCAAACTTTTGCCTCTTTTTTGGCCTCAGCACAACCTGGGATTTCTACACAGGAGGTTCTTACTCCAGATTTCTGCAAGCCTGCCTCTTTCTCATCTTTCAAGTCCCAGCTCATATATCACCTCCTCAGAGGTCTTTCTTGGCCATCCAACCTAGAGTAGGTCTCCCCTGCTCTTCTTCCCTCTCACGGTGCCCTGTTCATTTCCCTCATAGCACTCATCACAATAAATCACCAATTCGTTTGATTTTTTTATTATGTGTTTCCCCATGCATACACTCTGTACCCAACACCTGGTTCAGTATTTAAGACAGAGTAGATGCTCTATAAATACCTATTTACTTTATGGTGTCATTTCCAATAACTTTGATAAACGGGTAAGGCTGGAAACATCATTACCATTTCAAAGATGAGGACACTGATGTCCTGAGAAGCTATGTGACCCGTGTAAGTTTACCCAAGAAGTAAATGGGAGAGCTCTGACTTGAATTCAGGTCACCAGGTTCTAAACCCGTGATGTTGCTTCTCTAGGAGGTTTTGATGTCATATTGGCCTGTGTTTAAATACCAATCTGCCACTGAACAGAAGCTATTTAAACTGGAGTCAGGCACGACACCTGTATAAAAAGATAACCTATCTCACAGGGTCAGGGGAAAGACCAAAGGAGCTAATGCCTATAAACATTAACACATGACTGCTACATGGTAATTGTTAAAAGGATGAGAAAGGAAATTATTAGGTGGGACCCAGGAGTCCTGTCTTACCTCAGTATAATCACTTGACCCTGAGCCCCCACAGCCACATCTGCCAGGCCATCCCCTCCGAGGTCCTTCATCCCATGGATGGAACGTCCAAACCATTGAATTCCTGAGAACACCTGGGTCCCTTCTATCCGCTGAGACAAAGAGAAATTCATTCTAAGCTCAGGAGAAGACAGGCTGGGGGGCAGGAAGAGTTAGGCTGGGGAGTGGGGTCTGGACTTGGAGGCTTCTGGGTGCCTGGGAATGGGTTTTGATTGACAAGGAGAGTGCCTCACCTGACTTGGCCTGGGGCTCAGACCACCATGCTGCCCATTGAAGATGTACACAGCCCCCTGCTCCTCCAGAGGGGCTCCCACAGCCACGTCCATCAGCCTATCCCCATTGATGTCAGCCAGGGCAGTGATAGCTGCTCCAAATCGCCCAAGCGGGTAGCCAGGATCCCCCTGCAGTTCTGAGACCACTTCAAACCCCAGCTGGGAAGGAGCAAGGTGACAGGACTCACCTCAGTCACTCAGCAAGTTTTCACAGGGTGTGGCACTGTGTACGTGAACAATGCTAAAGAAAGGTCCGATGCGGGCCCTCACAGCATCGGGATGGTGCCATCCGACTAACCTGGGGTCAGGACCCATCTCCATCTCTTGCTCTCATGGGACTGTGGGGCTTTTACAGGGCTCCCATTTGTAAAGAAAAAGCTCACGGTATCTGAGAAGGTGCTTGTGATACTCAAATAAGGTCTCATCTATAAAAAAGGGCTGGCACTGGGCCTTGCACACAGTCTGCATCTGAGTATTAACCATTGTTTGTCAGTCACTCTAAAGGTCTGATTAACATATGATCAGACATGGAAAGGCTTTCAGAATAATTGGGACCTAAGGAGGCCCAGGAATCTGTTTCTCTCAGCCCCTCTCCTAAGCTCAACATCCTGGTCCCCACCTGTTTTCTCTGGTAGATGAACACACGGCCTCCTCTCTGCTCCCCATAGAACAGAGGGGCTCCAATCAGCAGCAGCACTGTCTCCCCGTCTTGGTTCATGTCAATGCTACACAGCTCGCCACCAAAATAAGAGCCAATCTGCAGGAAGACAGAGGCACTTGAGGCAGAGCCCGTGATCAGGGCACCACTCAGCTGCACCACACCCACCTCACTCCAATCCCTCAAATGAAGGTTTAAGTCCTGGATCCCAGTTTAGAGCTTGAATAAATCAGGACACATTGGGCTCTCTGAGGTTCAGCTTCTTAAACCAGCACATGGAGACGACAAAGCTTACGTGAGAGGGCTTTGTGAGGAACAAATGTGGCAGTGCTTGGCACGGGGTCTGCCACACAGCAGATGACTGCTCAGACTCCAGCAGGGGTCACAGCTAGTGTCACACGGGCCCCGGAGCTGCACACGCCCCTGGGGCCATGCTCACCTGGGACCCATTTATTTTCTGGACCAGGCTCCAGGGCCCTCTGTGGTTTGGCTCTTGGAACAGCAGCACCTGCCCCACATGCTGGTATCGGGGGGCTCCAGCTGCCAGCAGCGATATGGATCCTTGGGAGGGCAGCCAGGTCACTGTGTAACCTGGGGTGGTGGGGTTAGAGTTAGATATGCAGTGGTGGCTGGAAGAACGTAAACCTAGGGACAAAGGGGGCAGAGGCCCTGGGAAACTGTAACAGTAGCAAAGACCACTGAAACAGCTAGAAGATCTCCTGAGAAGAGCGGCCATGTGCTCCAAGCGGGACACATCTGGCCATCTTGGTCTAAGGCTGCATTTCTCAAACTGTGGACAACACACATGCCCAGCAAAAAGCAGCCACGTGCTGTGTGTATATATATGTGTGTGTATCATGGGGGGTGCCAAACGAGATTAAACTTGGCCGCTATTTCTTCCTCCTTAGTGAGCAGTGTTGCCGGCTCTTTTGCAGCATGCTGGAGGACAGACGACCACCTTAAAGGCAGTACTGTAGCCCCAGCAGCATTAATGTGGTTGACAGCCCAGACTTCGGGCCTGGGCCACCTGGGCTCCACCTACTAGTTCTGTGACCCTGAGCAAGTTATTTAAACTCTCCTGGGCTCAGTTTCTTCATCTGTAAAATGGGTTTTGATTGACAAGGAGAGTGCCTCACCTCCTTGTCAATAATAAAAATACCTACTCACAGGGTTGCTGTGAGGATAAAATGAGATTAAATGAGATAAAATGTTAATACATGTCATAGACTTAGAACACTGCATGACACGTAATACCCAGTAAAGAACATCAAAAGAAGATTTTTAAAAAAAAGAGAAAAAAGAAAAATCACTGAGGGCAGTCTCCCTTAGAAGGGTAGAGGCAAGGTGAATGTTGTTAATTTACTGGAGGAAAGTATTTAATAAGATCTTTGTGTTCTGCGAGTTTAATAAAGGAGTAGGCCACCTTTAGGAGGTAAGTCATGGCTGAAGCAGGGTGCAGGGCGGTGGTTCTAGATCTATGAGAAGTAGAACCTGGGCGTAGTCTTATCCCAGGATCCTGGGATCAGTTTGTGCCTTGGCTGACTCCACCATGAATGTGAACTAGAAGAGCTGTAACCTTCGAGCACAAGGGTGAGGCCCCTCTGCAGCCTGAGGCTGGCATGGCCTTGGACAGGCCTGCATCCAAGAGCTGTGCAGGACAAGGCTGCAACTGTGATACCATGAGGCAGAGAAGCATAAGCAACTGTGGATTTGCCAGACTTAAGTCTTCTGGGCTTGGCATCTGAAGAACTCTTGAGACTGAGTCAGTCATGGAGTTCCTGGACAATCCAAGAGGAGGAAGCCTCAAGGAGAAGCTGCCTGTCCCCACTGATGAGGCAGGTTGTTCTAAAATGTGCCCAGGATTTAATTTATAGGTATGACTGAGTGAACACACAGAGGTCATTGCCATTGAAAGAAGTGTAGTACTCAGAGCACGGCTAAGTTGGAGGCCAGGCAGGGTCACAAGGGGGAAGCACCAGGGTCAGTGAGGAGGGAATAGGCGGAGGGGAGAGGATGGCCTGGAGCCCTTATGTGGTTTTGGTGGGAAGGAATGAGTGAGGCTGGGCAGGCTAGCTTGAGCAAGTTGAGGATTCGGCACTCTGAATGATGTTGGCAGGCTCTGGGCTACACGGGTGGTCTTCAGTCATCTAGTACCCAGCCCTGCAGTGTTTTAGGTCAGCGGGAATATCGGGTTGGTGTGTAAGTTAGATAAAGGAAGTGGTTGGGGAGATGGGCTCTGCATTGGCTGGTTGGTTTGCGGAAAGTCTGCTCACAGGCAAGTTGTTTACCATCTGTAGGACTTAACTGACACTGAGAGTGGCAGTCTCTCCAGGATTAGCAAGGCTTCAAGATGCCAGAGCATCATAAAATATGGAAAATAACAACGTGATTAATATACAGGCGAGGGGTTATTAAAGGGAAAATTAAGAATGTGATAGTCATAGTTAAACTGGGTTTGTTCATGCGAGTTGCTTGATTACTTTCATTATTATTTTGAAAGTCAGTCTGAGTGACTCTCTGGCCCCTAAAACAACAGGAGCCCAGCAAAAAGAGGAGTACTCACCCAAGTATCCTGCCTTCGCTTCCGGCGTCAGTGGCTCATTCCCAACAAATCTATCGTCCTGCAGGTCTGCCTTCAGATCTAGAAAGCCCCCAGCCCAGTCCTTGGCTCCAACGGCCCCCACGATGCCGTGACCCTGCCCAGGGACGGAGAGGGCAGGATCAGCGGCATTCGTACTACATCCCTTGGCCCGCTGCTTCAGGCTGCTACTCACCCTGCTGAGGTCGGCACTGATCCCGCTGGAGGACAGCTCCATGTTGAAGGACGTCAGGTCCTGTTTGCTCGTGCCTGAGGGACATGGCAGAGGAGAATGGGCTGAGACCCAAGGAGCAGTAGAAACAGTGACACTCAAGAACGGACTGAGAGAGAAGCCCAGCCTTTACCTTAGGCCAGGAGGAAAGAGTATGAACTCTAGTGTCATGTCTGGCAAGTGACTTACATGAGTCTCATGTAAACCCTATGAGCCCCAGGTGTGGATATCCAGTTGCTCCAGCTCACCATGTCTAAGATGCAGTACTGGATTTCTGTTCCTTCTCAGGACTCCCTACTTCAGTGAATGGCACCCCCACCCACCGAGTGAATCACGCTCAAAACCCAGGAGTCAAGCTGGATTCTCCCCTTTCCCCTGTTCTAGCTCTACCACATCACCGAATCATGACGGTGCTGCCATCAAAGTGCATCTGCCCTTTCTTGGAATAGTCCGTACGGCTACTGCTCCAGTCTGAGCCACCTCCTCTCTCGCCTGAGTGATGCCGTAACTCACTAATCTGGCCTCTCTGACTCTGTTCTTCCTCTTTCTATGCCTTTTCCACAGAGCACGCTAGAGTAATCTTCTTAAAAATGTATGTCAGGCTGCATCTTTCTCTTTCTTAAAAACCCTTCATTACTTCTAATTACTCTTTAGGCTAAAATCTGAAATTCTTACAAAGGGCTGAAAGGTCCCTGCCCACCGCTCCAGCCTTCTCTCCTTTACTCACCACACCCCCTCACACTAGCCTTTCTTCCAGCGTGCCCAGCCTCCCAGCCCTGGGCCCTGGCATGGCTCTTCTCTCTGCCCACATTTCACATATGTCTGTTTGATTCTCATCTTTCATGTTTTAGCTCAGAAGTCATTTCAGAGTGAATTTTACCTAATTTTAAAAAAGGCAGCTCAGAAAGATCTTCCTTGAAAAGCCTGCTAAAGTGGCTTCCTGCCATTAAATCTGTCTCATCACTTTTTTCATTTTCTTTATAGCGTTTATCAGAATCTGCCATTGTTCTGTTTGTTACTTGTTTATTGTCTTTCTTTATCCAACCTCAATATGAGTTCCACGTTGGCAATATCCCTGGGTGTCTTATTCATTGTGCCTACTATATGGCTGTTGCAAACATGAATTAATAAAATGAAGATAATACCACCAACCTTGCAAGAATGCTGAGAGGGATGAATTAAATAATACAGATAAAGTGCCTGTAACCTGTAAGCCTTCAAGAAGCAGAGCAATCATTAAGATTTGTTCATTTATTGAATAAATATTTAGAGTAACTAAATATTTGGTGCCAGGGTATATGGTGAAAAGGCAGATACAATGCTTGCCGTGACACACCTCCCAGTTTAGTGTGGAAGACACAGCAAATAGACGATGATAATACAGTGTCTGGACCTGTGACAGGGAACATACAGCAGCTACAAAAGCACACAGGAAGAAGCACCTAACCCAGACTTGGGGATCAGCAAGAACTTATCAGAGGAAGTGTTGATCTGAAGGATGAGTAAGGGCAGGGCAGGGCAGAGGATCAAGGCTAGAGATAATAAGAGTTACAATTTACAGAGAGCCTACAAGGTACCAAGCACTTTGCTAAGCAGCTGTTAGGGCTTGAATTGTGTCCCTAAAAAAAGACTGGTTGAAATCCTAACCCCTAGTGCTTCAGTATGTGACCTTATTTGTAATAGGGTCTTTACAGAGGAAATCACATTAAAATGAGATCATTGGAGTGGGCCCTGCTACAATATGAGAGGTGTCCTTATAAAAAGGACTTCATTTGGACACTGACGATGACATGAAGACAGGGAGAAGATGCCAGGTGACTAGAGTGATGTGTTTACAAGTCAAGGAATGCCAGGGATCACAGGCAAACATCAGCAGTTAGAAGAGACAAGGAAGGATTCTCTCCTAAAACCAGAGAGAATATGGCCCTGCTGAATCCTTAATTTCTGACTTCCCACCTCCAGAAGTGCAAGATAATACACTGCTGTTGCTTTAAGCCACCTAGCATTTGGTATTTTGTTATAGTGGTCCTAGAAAACTAACACAGTAGTTAAATCTTACAACTTTGTGAGATTGGTATTATTATCCCCATTTATCAGAGAACAATCAGCATCAGAGAGAAAAAGTGACCTGGCTGAGGCCACACAGCCCAGGCAGTACGGATTCTTAAGCAGGTCTGCCTGGTCCCATTATAAACCACATTGCTTCAACTGAATACCAAGGCTGTCCTAGCAAAGCGGCCTCCCCAGAGAAACTCATGTACATTTCAGCAGGCTTCCTGGGGAAATACTCTCCCATAGCCAGTCTTCCATCTGGCAACTACAAACAAAATCTCTTATTCCTGACCAAATAGAAGGCCTGTGGGCTCCTTGTGCTTAGCCCCTGCCTGCTTGCCCATCTTAAGTAATTTGAGGATCAGTAAAAGTGAAGGAGCTGAGTAATGGGAGGGAGAGAATTATAATCACTCCACAGCGCTCAGTTAACATTAGCAAGATATGTCAGTTCTGGGCTCCACCTTGGATCAAGCTGAGCTTCAAGAGGAGGATAGAATTTCAGAGGGAAACAGAAGCTGCTGCTCCTAGATCACCCTCCCCTAAATTCCTGCCCAAGGTCTTCTTTCAGGAGAGCTCTTAGCACAGGTTCAGATCCTCTGAAAGTGCTCATCACCATCATTCAGTGTGTCTCTAATCTAATGTTCCAGATGAGTGTCTGTATACAACCTCCCGAACTCCCTTTCCCAGGGTCTGCCACTCACCTTCAATGGCATAGATCTTCTTTTGCAGCTCAGTGAATAGATCTTTAAGCTTCTCAAAAGTATCCAGAATCTTTACAAAGTCCTTCGTGGGTTTTGAGGCAAATTTGTGGAGCGTCTCCTGATTTTCCTTGATCTTAAAATGCTTTCCAATCTGTAAGGGAGTGAAGAGCTGGCATCCCCAGGATCACAGACCAATTTCCTATTGTTTTCACAAGACCCTGGCCCCAAGAAGAAACAGGCATAGGACTCAGAAATAGGAGAGGGAAAATGGGATGTAAGAAGGAGCCAGGGGCCTGCAGCTCCTACCCCAATGATGTAGCGGATGATATCTTTGGCCGCCTCAATGTTGCCACTATCAGTGGCTTCCCCATCAGTGATGATGATAAGCACTTTGGTGGCATCTGGCCGGGCCCCCTGGTCTTGCCGGAACACCTCTGTCCTATGTTCAGGAAGGGCGAGATGTAAGAGACTCCCCCACAGATCTTCTGAGGTCTCCCCCACTCCCCACCCTGCTTATTAAGTCACAGCCCTGCTGATTATGCAAAGGCCCTTCTCATAGTCCCCAGCCTTCTGAACCTCCTACCTAGCCCTCATTGCCACATCTCTCCTCAGACTGGTGATCTTCATCTGAGTCTGGGTAGCCAGGAGGTTGTCCTAGAAACCATGGGCAGTGAGGGGATTTGGATGGAAGACTCGGGACTTTTACTATCCAACCGTATGACAGCTACCCTTTCATCAGTTAGATATGCTGGTGATCTAGGTATGATTTCAGTGGGGAAAATGGGTCCCACAACTGGAGAAAATTGGAAAGTCACTCTTCTAGAGTAGCTCATACAGCACCTCTTCAGCCTCCCCTATGGGCTCCAGGCTGCCTCCAGATCTCTGCTACAGCAAGTCTCCTAGGAAATTCAAATGACTTGTTTCCATGTCAGTCTTCCACCAAACCATGAGTCTTATACTCAAGGAAAGAACCATGTTTGATTTGCTGCTGTATCTCTGGCTCCTGACAGAGAGTAGGTGCTCACTTCATGTGACAGAAAAGAAAGGAGGACTTAAGTGTCCATCAGTAGATGAATGGATAAAGAAGATGTGGTACATATACACAATGGAATAGTATTCAGCCATAAAAAGAAAACAAATCCTACCATTTGCAACAGCATGGATGGAGCTAGAGGGTATTATGCTAGTGAAATAAGTCAAGCAGAGAAAGACAAATACCATATGATTTCCCTCATTTGTGGAGTATAACAACGAAGCAAAACTGAAGGAACAAAACAGCAGCAGACTCACAGATTCCAAGAAGGGATTAGCGGTTACCAAACGGAAGCGTTTGGGGAGGGTGGGTGGCAAGAGAGGGAGAAGGGGATTAAGGGGCACTATGATTAGCACACACAATACAGGTGGGGCACGGGGAGGGCAGTACAGCACAGAGAAGACAAGTAGTGACTCTGCGGCATCTTACTACGCTGATGGACAGTGACTGCAATGGGGGGATGAGGACTTCATAATATGGTTGAATGTTGAAACTACAATGTTGTTCATGTGAAACCTTCATAAGATTGTATATTGGTGATACTTCAATTAAAAAAAAAAAAGAAAAGAAAGGAGGAGGACTGAAAATGGGACAGGCCAAGGCCCCAAATTCCTGTCCTGTCCACAGATTTCTTCTGAAGCCAGATAGGCTGCCCAGAACTTTTGCTGGGCAGGAGCTCTCTTGAAACGATCCAGTCCTTCTCTCCCCACCCACAGCTAACCAGAGATGGACAGTTAATGTAAGAGCAGCCAACTCACACCACCGGACTTACGACTTGACCTACTTTGGAAGCAGAAGCCGAAAGTCGCAGGGAAACGCCACAGCAGGAGGTGGAGGAGAGACACAGAGAAGAAGGCGGGAAAGCTACTTGGAAGCTGCCAAAGAGAGAGAAGCTGTGCTTGGCAGGGCCAAAAACACCTGCTGTCAAGACCTTTAGTTCTCCCTTGGAGACAAAATGTTTCCTCAGCCTCTACCCACAATGACATGGCCTATCATGGGTCCTGTTCACAGATTTCCACACTGGTTTAACCCATCATCATCTCTCACCTAGATTTTTCAGTAGCCTCCTAACTGGCCTTCCTGCTCCCACTCTTGCCCCTTCTACAGTCTAATATCAACCCTGCAGCCAGAGGGATTCTTTCGAAAACAAAAATCAGATTACCACTCCTCTGCTCAAAACTGCCGACGACTTCTCATCTTCCTCAGAGGAAAAGCCAAAGCCCTTACTATGGTCTTGGAGTCCCTAACATTTGGACTCCCATGATCTCTCTGACCTCACCCCCTACTGCTTTTATCTCTCACTTCTTTTCAGCCACATTAGTGTCCTGGTTCTTTGAATATTCCAAGCATGTTCTCATCTCAGGGTCTTTGCTGTTCCCTCTGCCTGGAATGGTCTTCCCCTAGGAGTCCAAACAGCTTGCTTCCTCATCTCTGACAAGTATTTGCTCAAATGTATGTAACTTTCCCTGTTCTTCATATCGAATATTGCCTTATTTTATTTTTTATAAAACTTACATCTTCTACTATATTATCTAGTTTACCTATTGGTCCTATTTTTTGCATTTCTCATCCTTGCTAGAACGTTAAGCTCCGGGAAGGCAGAGAGGTTCTTTGTTTCACTTACCGCTATGTTCCCAGCACCTAGAACATGGCAAACAAGAGCCTGCAGGACAAAGCCAGCCCGCAGCTTGTGTTTGTATGGTCCACGAGCTAAAAGAGGGTTTTTTGTTTGTTTGTTTGTTTTTGGTATCATTAATCTACAGTTACATGTGCAACATTATGGTTACTAAACTCCCTACTTCATCAGGTCCCTCCCACTTACCCCATTACAGTCACTGTCCATCATAAAAGATGGTTTTTATATTTTGTTTTTAAAGAGTTGCAAAAACAGAGAAAAATATGCAGCAGATACAAATGAGGCCTGAAAAGCCTCAAATATTTATTATCTGGCCCTTCACAGAAAAAATTTGTCCACACCTGAACTAGCACACTGCCTGGATGGCCATTGCTGGTTGGTCAAGAAGTATTTAGGAAAAACATGTCTCTGACCACTCCTTTTTGCTCCCACAGTTGACACTTTTTGGGTCACCCCTTTCTCTAAGAACTGCCTCCTTCCCACGGAGGTGGGACTCCAGAATCCATGTTTGTGCCATGTGACTCTACGCCATAAAAGTAGGCTCAGGCCACAGCTGGGTGGCCCCGTGGACACCTAACCCAGGCTTGGCCAATTAGATTTTCTTTCCTGTAAGCTGGAATCCAGGTTGTTCATCTGAACTGAGGAACTGAGGCCGCCATGTTTCCAGTGGCCATGCCTTGACGCATCAAAGATGTCTACAGAGAGAGAAGAATGAAGTGGACATGACAGATCAAATGAACCCCAGGAGAAAAGAACTGAAAACAGGCAGAGTCTTGAGAAGATGCATCATATCCATGTTTGACTGATGCAAATTCAATTATATCGGCTTGGCAAAGAAATTAAAATGAGAAAATAAGTGTAATAGTACAGGAGGTCCTTGCTGGTTTTTTACTCGATTTGAGTGCATGTCCAGGAGGAGCATGAGATGGGAGATGTAATTCTCTTATTCCACAAATAGGTATCAGTTTCCATGGCCTCTCTAATGTTTAAGGACAGATATTTTAAAAATATATACAATATGGCCCTTCAACAAAATCTAGCTATGTTCATCTAGGCCTCAATTTAAACACAGGAGTCTGATCCAACTCGGGGGGAAAATATTTCTGTAGCAGATTTAGGAAATCAGGATATGCTAATTTCCAATATGGGACATGAATACATTGAATTTTATGAACAATTCAAGGAATTCATCAAGGATAATTTTGACTATTTGAGATTTTCGTCCATACCCTGACTTCAAAAGCTGATCCTCCGCTAAGCTATGACTCTACTGTGTCTGCCTGATTCACATGCACTTTCCAAGTCCTGGTTCTAGTCCTTCCTGAGGCCTGGCAAAATACTCCCTGTCCCAAAGGTTCATGAGCTAAACCTGCATCTCCCAAGAATTTCCCTTTGGGATTCAGTTAGTATAAACTAGATTTCTGTTACTTACAATCAAAAGGACCTGGGCTCAAACAACTCCACTTGAATTCTTTCATTAACTACCCCTTGCTGAACCCACCTGTTGAGTTCCTACACCTTGCAACCTGAAGAAGTTGGGGCATACATAACAAATGATGGGGGTTCTCCCCTAGGACAGGGAACTCACGCAACATAGTTGATGGCCCCAAAGGTGTTGGTCAGCAGGAGCATGTGATTTACATTGGCCAGCAGAACATCAGGGTCCTTCAGCTTAACATAATCCAGGAAATTAAATTCTGTTTTGTAGGCTGTGGAAAACTGAACAGCAGCAAACTAGAAAAACAAGAAAGAAATGAAATCTCATTACATATCCTTTCCCACTTGTCTACTCCAATCTCTACTTCTTATCCAAGAGCTGGGCAACGCAATTCCATATACCTGCCTCATAACACTCTTCTAAAAGTGAGGCAATATATAAACAAATACAGAAATAAAATTAAATAAAACTCTGCTTCCTTATATAGTGCTTCTGCTGAGTTCCTGTTCTCTGGGTCTACCTACTTCACCAATCAGAATGGTTCCCAGTAGCCACATTTCTGCTGAGTGACCCTGCTAAAGTGGATATAGCTGGCTGGGCCAAAGATGGCCATTTGACCGATGCTAAGCCGGTCAAAATCTCTTCTCTTGAGAATTTGGAATTTGCAGAAGGAGGGGCAGTTGAGAGGAAGACTAAAAACACCCCTCCTGAAATTTTAACATGTGAACTTAGGAGGTTTCCACAGGCCCATGTGATTCAAGGAGCTGAGGGAGCCAGTCTATAGAGAAAGGGAAAGAGATGAGGGAAGCAAAAGCCAAAAAGAAACAGAAGTAAGAACCAGAGAGAATCCTAGAAACTTTCTACTTCCTGGTTCTTGTCCCTTCCAGTTGTAGCCCTGCACTTAGGTTTTGGAGACACCTCATACTAAATTTTCCATTTACATCTTAAGCCAGCTCAAGTGGGCATCTATTGTCTATAACCTGGAATCCTAATATATTTACCTGGTAGGAAGAGTTGCTCAGTTTTCTCATCACATCCTTCATGAAGTCCACAATTTTCTGAAATTCATCTTTCTGCAAGCTCATTGAGCCATCAAACAGAAATACCAAGTCTACGTTGCCCTTTATACATTCTACAGAGGCCAGACACAAAGGGACTTGGTGAAGTGTCTCCAGTGGTTGGCCTGCCCATGCTGGTTCCCATGTATGGGCAGCCACTTGGAAGCATTTTTACTGGCTCCCCAGTTCCTTACCCTGATAGCCAGGGTGCCCCTGATGCACAGGACCCTTCAAATTCTGGTGGAAGAGGTAACACAGTCCACTTAGATAGATATTCTGGTCACATGTCCGAGACAGCCCAGGGTCACAGGCCTGGAGGAAGCAAAGGTTAAAAAAAAAAGGTTGGGGCTGCTTCTTGCTGCATGTCTTTTGGGCACCACCAGCCAAGAACAAGAACCTTCACAGTCATTGTCCCAGACCTCACTGGCTGCATCCAACTGGTTATCAAGGCAAAGTAATTTGGCCTCTGGGTCTCTTATATCGATCTCTCCACTCCTACTACCAATGCTATATGCCTATGGATGCTCACTGCCCATAGGATAAAGTCTAAACTCCTTAGCTTGGCATTCATATTGTTTATAGTCAGGCACTACCCTATGTGTGCAGGCCCACCCTTCCCATTCCCAATCACAAATCTAATTACTCACTATTCGCAAAATATACAGCACTATTTCTCTCATCTATGACTACCTTTCCTGCCACAAAGTAATTTATTGAAAGTCAGGTCTCATGTCATGGTCATCTATGTATCTCATTCTGCTCCCATCAGAACCTAGCACAATGCCTGGCATGTAATAGCAGCTAAGTAAACATGCTCCAGTAATATTTCACTCAGTGCCCTTTCTCACGCATACACCTACGTCAGAAGGATGCTGTTGGGATGAATTGTAAAGGGCAACCACTTGGAATTTGATTTAAATTTAAATGGGAATTTGATTCAAATCCTGGCTCTACCTCTTTAAAGCCACCTGATCTTGGCCAAGTCTCTTACCTCCTTTGGTCCTGCTCCTCATGTGTAAATACGTGTACTGATCCCTGTCTTACCCGAGTGTCGTGAGGGTTAAGAGACACAAAGCAGTGTTCCCCCAAATTTAGGTGTTTGTGGGCCATTTCATAATTCCTGCCATGTGGGCACATCATCCATAGTGTTACTACTTAATATTTTATTTACTTTAAATTTACTTAAAGAAAACAACTTAGTCCCATCCTAAGCAATGCAATCCAAGAAGTTTTTAATTTGATGTGCTTATTGTATATTTTTTCTAAGAAGTCATTAAATAATATTAAAAATTTTTATGCCATCAAAAATTATCTTTAATATCAATCATCATAGATATTTCATATTTGGAAAAAACCTGAGGTAAGTTAGTCCTCAAAAATAGCTGCCTCAAAAAAAAACAAAACAAAAAAACAGCTGTCTCATAGTTGGTTCTCAACCAACACTGATTGGATCTGAATCTCTATGATGCCTTTAATTTTCTATAGAATCTTTAATCCATTTTTTTCCTTCCTTCTTTTCAGTCTTTCTTTCCTAACATCAAACTTCACAGGCTCTGATATCAGACTGTACAAAATCCTTACCAAAAGTCTTCCACTTGTGGGGTCCATCGCCAAGGTCATTCCTAAGTACTTGGAGGTATAGTTAGAACCTGTAGGCACCAGAAGATAGGTCTGGAGGAACTTAGGTGATCCAGGTGTGGTTGGGGCCGGCCTCAGTTTCCCTGAGACACCATTCCTCCCAGCTCCCTCACCAGTTTACTCACCACTCAGGCTGACTGGTGAGCAGTGTCCAGTGCCTGACTGGCACTGATAGAGGTTTCCTGAGCTGTTCCCCTCACCTGGAGCTCCCACGACAACCCTGATGAGAAATCTTGCCTGTGAGATGGAGGTGCCCAGGTCTTTACCCACCTACTCCCACCCGTTAAGGGGACTCAGACCCTCCACAAGGTATCTCAGTAATGCAGCCACTTCCCTTCAGGGAGGCTCCTGAGCCCCTACCTCTTCCCTATTGAATCCCAGATAAAAAAGCCGATATGCCAGAATTCTACAAAGTTAAGGATCTTTTCCATTTGTAGTATAGAAAAACCAAAGTCCAGAGAATGATCTTCCAGAATATCATATTATAAGCCCATTCAATCAGTCATCAATTCAGACATCATTTACAGCATACCTACTATATAATAGGCTGGGATATGTAATAGAGATGAGGGGCTAAAAGAGAACAAAATCCCTGCCTTTAAGGAGCTCGCTGTAGTCTAGTCAGGGAGAGAGTCAGAATCTAGGAGGTGTTTGTAAAGCCTTTGGGGGGCTGAAACATTCTCCCTTCTGTTAGGCACTTCTGTGGCATTTTGACAATGGCTTGTCCTCATCCTACTATCAGGTGACCTCGCTTCGGTTTCCAAGAACTCCCACCACAGACTCCTCCAGACCGGGGGAGGCCCTCACGACCTGCCCGTATCACAGTCCGGCCAACGGCGGGGCTGGCGACCGTCCGCCCACCAGCAGGCTGGCTCTGCAGGGCTGGGAGGGCTTGGGGCGGCAGCTCACCCGTCTCCCATCTGCAGAACACGATACCCAAAATGCCTCCCGGCTTGTGGGAAGGAGAAGTTTTGCACGTGCCGTACTTCCAGGTTGTAGCTCCAGGCCGCAGCTGAGGGAGACAAGGGGTTCAGCCACTTCCGGCCAGGGATGCCCCGCAGTTGCCGCCCGGGCCGCAGGAGCTGATTGGCTGCCGCCGCGGGGGCATCACCCCAACCGCAAGCCTCCCGCGGGCGGCCCATCCCAAGGCCCCGGCCCCTTCCTCCCCAGGCCGCCCCCACCCAAGGCGGAGCTGGATCTGCCCCCTTGGACTTCCCCCTTGAGGACCCAGCTCCCAGGAAATCTGGAGCAGCTCCTTCTTGCTACCCAGAGCTCTGGCAGCGCCAGGGCCTGCAGGGCACAACTTCCCGTTTGGCCTCCCAGCAAAGGGAGGCCTGGAAGGCGGAGGCCCGTGAGAGGAGCACACCAAAGGGGCCCCCTCGGCGATGGGGATGCCCCAAGGCAGGGTGCATCTCCCCACACACCCACTTCTCCCTTGCGCCTGGGGCCCAGGCACGCTGACAAGTCAGATAATTAGCCTCAGGCTTCCTCCTACAGATTCGGGGTTTCAAGATCCCCCATTCCTCCCTCGGCAGCTGCCTCCTCCCTCATCTTGGCTCCCACAGTCCCCACCCCACCATGAACCAGTTGTTTCCTTAACCACTGGAGCTCAGATCCCCCCATTCCATCCCGCACCTCAGGCAGCCTAGTCACCATTCGAAAGCCCCAAACTGTCCTCTCTGGCCCTGCTTTCCTTTCAGGCATCAGGCTTATTTCACAGCATCCTAGGATGTCAGAGATGGCAGCCCTGCCATTTTCTCAGATGAAGACACTTAGGCCCAGAAAAGGGAAAAAAGACTTACCTAAGACGCCTGGAGAGGTAGTACCATGTGTAGGACCAGGCCCCAGCCCAGATCTAGGTACCCATAAACCATCTGCATTTTTTAAGGGTCATCTCCCCCATCTCCCACTATTGCCACCTCTGTCTCCCTTCTTTGTCTTTTCCTCCATGCCTTGCCTAAACTTTGGACTCTGACTTTCCTTTCCCCTTCTCCCTCCAGGACCCCTGGGCCCCACATTACCTATGGCCAATTCCACCCCTAAAGCAGCTGCTAATTTACTGCAGTTCCACAAAGCTGGGCAGTTTCCCTGGGCACAGACCCAGGTCCCTTCCCCTCCCCTTCTCCCTTGCCTACCAAAGAGAAAAGGCCCAGACAGCAGCAGCCTCATTACGATGATGCAGGTGTTCATCTTTAAACAGCTGGAGGGGCCTGAGCCAGGTTCAGTCTCAGAGGGCCCTTGGGATTTGCTGGCAACCTAGACAGGGTGAAAGAGGGAAATGACAATGCCCCAGGGCCTCCTGCAGTGGAACTTTCTCACAGAGGAGTCAGGATGGTGACACTGGGTGGGGGAAAAAGGGGGGTGTGCCTATAGGGGTTGTGAAACCACATGGGTTGAGAGGAAGTATAAGCAGGTTAGACATTTCCTGTGCCTGCTTGCATTTTCACATCATCCAGAAGCACAAAGCACAGTAAGTAGATGACAGCTTCTCCTTCCCAAGCGCTGCTGCATCATAGTCTTTCACCAACACATGAACTTGATTCTTTAAAGCTCAGCAGAGGACTGGTCAAATAGACTGTGGTACAACCATAATGGAACGGAAGACACGAAAAAGAATGAGGAAGCAGCAAAGGACACCACCAACAGAACAAAAAGGCATCCTACAGTATGGGAGAGTATATTTGTAAATGACATATCCGACAAGGGGTTAACATCCAAAATATATAAAGAACTCACATGCCTCAACACCCAAAAAGCAAATAACCCTATTAAAAAATGGGTGGAGGATATGAACAGATACTTCTCCAAAGAAGAAATTCAGATGGCCAACAGGCACATGAAAAGATGCTCCACATTGCTAATTATCAGGGAAATGCAAATTGAAACCATAATGAGATATCACCTCACACCAGTTAGGATGGCCAACATAGAAAAGACTAAGAACAACAAATGCTGGTGAGGATGTGGAGAAAAAGGAATGAACACTGCTGGTGGGAATGTAAGCTAGTTCAACCATTGTAGAAAGCAGTATGGAGGTTCCTCAAAAAAGTAAAAATAGAAATACCATTTGACCCAGGAATTCCACTCCTAGGAATTTACCCTAAGAATGCAGGAGCCCAGTTTGAAAAAGACATATGCACACCTATGTTCATCACAGCACTATTTACAATAGCCAAGACATGGAAGCAACCTAAGTGTCCATCAGTAGATGAATGGATAAAGAAGATGTGGTATATATACACAATGGAATATTATTCAACCATAAGAAAGAAACAAATCCTACCATTTGCAACTACATGGATGGAGCTGGAGGATATTATGCTCAACGAAATAAGCCAGGCAGAGAAAGCCAAGTGCCAAATGATTTCCCTCATTTGTGGAGTATAACAACAAAGCAAAACTGAAGGAACAAAACAGCAGCAGACTCACAGACTCCAAGAAGGGACTAGTGGTTACCAAAGGGGAGGGGTGGGGGAGGGTGTGGGGGGAGGGAGGGGGAAGGGGATTGTGGGGTATCATGATTGGTGCACATGGTGTGTGTGGGGTCATGGGGAAGACAGGCTAGCTCAGAGAAGACAAATAGGGACTCTGTGGCATCTTACTACACTGATGGGCAGTGACTGCAATGGGGTATGGTGGGGTGTACTCGATAATAAGGGTGAATGTAATAACCACCTTGTTTTTCTTGTGAAACCTTCATAAGAGTGTATATCAATGATGACTTAATTAAAAAAAAAGAATGAGGAAGGAAAAAAAAGAGGGAAAAAAATGAGGTAGCTTTCTCCTGTCATTGAAAGATACCCATGATATACTGTTGAAGAGAAAGAGCAAGTTATAGAACAGTATATGTAGGAACTCATTTTGATTCTAAAAAACAAAAAATACTACCCACAGAATGGGAGAAAATATTTGCAACTCATATATCGGATATGGGACTTATATCCAGAATGTGTAAAGAACTCTTCTAACTAAACAATAAGAAGACAAATAACCCAACTTTTTAAATAGACATTTCTCCAAAAATGATATGTGAATGGTCACTAATCACATGAAAAGATGCTCAACATCATTACTCATTAGAGAAATGCAAATTAAAATAAGATATCACTTCATAGCCACAAGGATGACTAAAATAAAAAAGAAAGAAAATAAAAGTTGGTGAGAATGTGAAGAAATTGGAACACTTGTATATAGCCAGCAGGGATGTAAAATGGTGCAGCCAACTGTGGAAAGCAGTTTGACAATTTCTCAAAAAAGTTAAACATAGAATTACCATATGACCTATCAATTCCTAGGTATAGACAAAAAGAATGGAAAACATGTTCACACAAATACTTACACATGAATGCTCATAACAGCATTATTCATATTAGCCCCAAACTGGAAGCAACACAAATGTCCATCAACTGATGAGTGGATAAACATAAGGTGGTATATCCTTGCAATGGAATATCATTCAGCCATAAAAAAGAATAAATACTGGTACACACTACAGTGTGGTTAAACCTTGAAAACATTATGTTAAATGAAAGAACCCAGATACAAATGAACACATGTTGAATGATTCTGTTTAAGTGAAGTTGGACCTGGTCATTTACTTAAACCTTCACTACGTTCTCCCTTCGTAGTAACCTCATGCAAGAATCATTAACCTTATTCTGTTTCCTCTTTCCTGAAGCTGATTGCTGTAAACAGAGGGTATGTTGGTTGATGTTGGTTGACAAACTCAGTGTTGCAGAATTGATAGTTCAACATAAAACACTCCAGTTTTAACTTGGACTACTTCAAGACCAACATAAAGCATACCAAGACCCCCAGATGATGTCAGAAGGCTGAAATCAGTGCATAACTTTGAGAAATGTCAAGAACCCCTCAGTCTCTGCCTGAACCCCCACATTCTTTGCTAATCATATATAAACCATCCCTCAGCTCAACCAGAAAGGCAGATTTGGGAATGCTCCTCTGCCTTCTTGTTGAGGTGCTCTCCTTAGAGTAGAGCTCTCTCTGCTTCAGACCCAGTGACTTAGAGATTGGCTTACTGGGCATCAGGCACACAAATCCGGATTTGGGGGTTCGGTAGCAAAATGTCTAGAATAGATGAGACAAAAAGTAGATTGGTGGGTGCCAGGATTGGGGGAGTGGGGAAAGGGCAGTGACTGCTATGGATACTGGGTTCTTTTGCAGGGTGATAAAATGATAGTGCTGATTGTTGCACAACTGAACGTGAATATATTAAAAACCATGAAACTGTACACTTATTTAAAGTGGTGAGTTTCATGGCATGTGAATTATATCTTAAAAAATAAAAAAATTGAAATGATATGTTTGTATATGTAAAGAAAACCCTGAAAGACATACAACCAAACCCCACACAGAGGTTACTGTTGCAGAATAAGGTCTATACATTTCGGTATTGTCTGAATTCACAATGTTCACAATGAGGATATATAACTTGGGTAATTTTTTTAAGTAACAATAGTCAAAACACAACAGAATAAAGGAACTGTATTTGTTTCTGGGAAAGTGGGAAGGACGTTCAGATTCTCCCTGTATCCGAGGAAATGATCAACTTGCAAGGCCACTTCTAGCGTCACTGCCCCAGGGAAGGCTTTGCAGACAGATTATCTATAACCTCCTGCCAGGCAGCTATAACAGCTCAAGTTAGCTCTTGGTAATTAGGTGATGTCAGATTGTCTTTTTCAAATTCAGTTAAAATCAGATAATTCAGACTGATTTCTTTGATTCTCTGTACAACAGTTTACATTAACCAAATTCTTGTTTTGTCCTGAAATTACAAAAAGAATATACATTTTAAATTCAAGCATTACAGAAGTATTTGAAGTAAAAGGGTTAAAAGCTTTCTCTAAGCATTCACCTCCTACACCTAAATCTCAAGAATGACAAGTTGTTAACAATTTGGAGGTGTTCATTCTTCATGACAAAAAATTGTCAGTTCTAGTAGTTAACCGGTTGTACAAGTTGGATCTGTTTGGGAAAATTGTAATCATCTCATGCAGAATTAATAGTCAAATCAACCATCTCCTGTGTGAAGGTTTCCCTGTAGGCCATCTTCAAAACTTAGGTTCTTGAATTAGGGCTCAAGTTGATTGAAACTTCAAGACTCTATCAGTAGCAACACCTGGGATATAAGGAAGTCAAGAAATGATTTCAAAGTCTCGGCTGCTTGGATAACAGTTTATATACATGTCCCACTAGGCAAATATGCTCACTTACGTATTTATCACTTTCCGGTTTTCAGTTTCAAACAACAAAAGTATAATTCTCCCCCTCCTGTTTGAGGACTGTAAGACTGAGGAAGCTACAAAGTACAAGTAAATTCCAAGGACCCTAGGAAGTCAGGGACTCACGCAGGACTGCGCACGGCCGGGCTGTAGAAGGGCTGGACTACAAATGAGATAGGGACCGTGGGTTTAGACAGCCTCTGGAAAAAACAAAGTAAGATAATCCATTGTGAGATTTGCTTTAGCCTGCTGGGGGGCCCAGCTTGTTTTTCTGACTTTACCCAGGTGCTGCTTTTCTTCCTGCCCTAAACAAATCATGTGCAACCTGGGCGATATAGCAAGCAAGCCCAAAACAACATAGTAAAAACAGGAAGGATTGCATCTTAAAACCCAATTAGTTAAAAAGTAAGTTTCTTAACAAACAGACAATAACTCAGCCCACCCTTGGGAGCAAAGCAGGCAGTCTAGATATGCTACCAGACCAGGAAGCTGCTCTCTTGGGAGGAAATCAGGGCAGTAAAGTTCTTGTAAATAACCAGGAAGACTAATAAGAAACTTAGTGTTTCTTCATAGATAAACATTTTGGAACCACTTAACAGGTGTATAACCCTAGCCCTTTGTCTCTCAACTGCCTATAAAACCCTTAGACAACGCACCACCCCAGGACTCTCTTGTCCCCTCCTGGCCCGAGCCAGTTCTGCCACTAGCTTTATCTCTAATAAAAGCCTCTACCTTGCTCTCCTACCTTGAGTGTATGCAAAGTTTATTCTTTGATTCTGTGACCAAGAACCCTAGCGTCACAAAGATGTGCAGAGCTACAAAGGCTGCAAGACTGGGGTTGTGAGGCAGTCCTGAGGATGGCGATGGCTTACGCACATGCAGGCTTCTTCCTTAGTCCCAGGCACCGGCGGCCACCACCACATCGCACGCTGTCAGTTTTCTGAGGGCCCAAGTCCTCCGACCCATCAATTTCATTTCTTTTATTAGAATCACCATCAGTTCTCACCTGAGGGATGTTTGGCCGCTACAGCTCTTCCTCCCCTCAGTCTCCTCCCCCAAGAGAAAGTTCTAACTCCCAGGTATGACCAAATTAACCTTGAAAAATGTGAGCACATCTCTGTCAGACTCAAAAGCCTCTGATGATTTCCCTTTCACATACACAGCATCAACTCCGTGGGTAAAATTGTAATATTTCCAGAATCTCTCGCCTGGCTTTAGTGTATTTGCATATTAATAGGTGTTTTCAAGGGGTGGAGAGAATTAGTAATTGTGAGGGGGTGCAAGGGTTATCTGGATTGGAGAGATTGGGTGGAGCTTTCTTATGCTATAGCTTGGTCAAGAGGGAGACAGGTACGACAGCTTGTAAGAAGAAATAAAAGTTTCTTAACTTTATTTCTCCCTTCGACTGATTTTGGTTTGAGGTATTTTGCCCTGGGATTTTACCTCCCAGAGTTATAAATTCCAAGCTATCAGTGTGGTTTTCAAGGGCCTCACTGCCTCTCCCTACTCTGCTCTACCTTACCAAGTGTTTCTGCAGTACTCAAATAGTTCAAGTATCTAGAGAGGAGTTTATGAAACTCAAAGCATTGGTCATACTGAGGACAGCTGCTCTAGTAGGTATGAAACTGCTCCTGGTGGTATGGATCAATGCCCAGGGCAAAGGGAGCCAAGGACAGAGCCCAACAGATGCCCGCTCTCTTAAGGATGGCTCCGTCCTCCACTTATGTGTCCTCGCCCGCGAGGACCTATTAAGACGTGGGAGACCTCGGGGGAGCCGCGACCACCTATGAAATGGGATGAGAGGAAAAACGACACGAAGAGCCTGCAGTGTTTTGTCAAGCTCTCATTTATTAGCAGAAAAGGCAGGGAATATATAGCATTTGAAGGGGCGTGGTAGGGAGTAGCTTCTTTTGGTTGGTTGCCCATTATGATGAGGTAGCTTACAAAGTCCAATCACACACCGAGTTGTGCACATGCTCAGTAGTCTTTGACGTAAGCAACGGACCTAGTTGAGGACTTAGCGGGAAGCTGTGGCGGGAAACTGGCCAAGAAGAAGTAAACAACAAGATGGAGTCTTTAAAACAAAATGGTGGGTGCTTTTCCACTGGCAAAGGTCAGGTACTTTTCCACTGCCTAACTTCCTTGTTCTTGTGGTTAGTATAGAAGATGGCTGAGCTCTCACAAGATGGTGTCACAGATGACAACGGCTCCTGACAGTTCCCCCTTCTTTATTATATATGGCAGGTGCTGTTGCCATGATAGAGGACTGTGCCTGTCTTAGGTTGACTCACAAGAGAATCCTTACCCGTCATGGGAGCACAGGTAGCATGACCTGCTTCCTGTCTTAGGTTGGTATCCTCTTTTGCGTGTCTTACCCGTTTTTGACTATCCAGCCTCTGTATATGGGGGATGTAAGCTAGACCAATGCCTGTCTTAGGCCACTAGACATTGCCTTTGTGGCTGCAAAAGGCATGTTCAGGTGTTACCCGTCATTGGCCACTTGGTCAGCGTGTTAAAAGACAGGAGTGTCGTTTGGGCAGACACCGTTGTAGTCATCCAGTCCTTGCTCAGTGAGTTCTAAGCGATGGTAGTGGACTTGGATGGGTCTAGTTCGTAGATCATCTATTTGATCTTTCACGAACTGCGTGAGCCGCCGCAGGGCCCAAGGGCCAAATGAAATAGCTAAAAGAAGTCCAAGTAAGGGGCCAAGAATAGAGGGGAGTAAGGTGGTTAGAAAGGGAGAGGTGGAGAACCAGTTCTGATACCAACTTTCATTTTGCTCTCTCTCTTTTTTGCGTTTCTCTAAGCTATCTTTGACTCTTTTCATGCTGTCTTCTACTATGCCTGTTTTATCTGCATAGAAGCAGCATTTCTCTGTAAGGTAAAAGAAGGGAAATCTCAGGGTTTGCTTTCCCTGGATGAAATGTTATTAACACATTTTATTAATCTTTCTGGGAGCCATCTGGCTGACTGGTGTTCTTGATCATAGACACATGCGTGTCCTTTTCCCCATATGAGTACTGGATGGGGTCCGTGCCACTGATTAGTTAGGGGGTCCTTCCAAAGGACTTGAGCATAAGTATCCTTAGTGGCCGGATGCCATAGTCTGTCTGCTGCAGACTTGCCCTGTTCGTCTACTGTTAGGAAGTTGAGGACGAACAGTGCATGATTGAGAAGATTTTTAGGATTTTTATAGTAGTTAGAGAGCTCTGTGGATGATCCTTTTTGTTTAGAAATTTGATTTTTAACTTTTTGATGAGCTCTCTCTATAATCCCCTGTCCCTGAGGATTATATGGGATGCCAGTAAGATGTTTTATTTGGAGGCACTGGCAAAACTCTTTGAAGTTTTTAGCAGTATACCCAGGACCATTGTCTGTTTTTATACATTTAGGAACTCCTAGCACAGTGAGGCACTGGAGGACGTGAGAGATGACATGTTTGGCAGCCTCACCGCTCTGCAGGGAGGCAAAGATAAAACCACTGAATGTGTCAATGGTAACATGAACATACTTTAGACTACCGAAGGAGAGGATGTGAGTGACATCCATCTGCCATAGCTCTCCGGGGGTAAGCCCCCTGGGATTGACTCCCAAATGAGGCTCAGGGAGAAACATGACACAATTATGACAGTTTTTTACAATGGCTCTAGCTTGCTCTCTAGTGATTTTAAATTGAAGACGAAGGGTTTGAGCATTTAGGTGGTGTAACTTATGGGCTTCTTGTGCTTGGGTGAGGGGGGTAGAGGTAGATACATGAGCCACTAATCTTGTAAGTTGGTCAACAGTATCATTTCCTTTAGTTAGGGGTCCTGGTAAATTGGAATGGGCTCTTATATGTCCTATAAAAAAGGGATGTCTCCGTGTTAGTATAAGCCTTTGTATGTCGCAGAATAAAGGAGATGCATTAGTAGAAGGTTTGATATAGGGAGTAGTCTCTAAAAGGGGTACAGATTGGGCAACGTAAGAGCTGTCAGTATATAGATTAAAGGTCTGATCTGAGAGATCTATAAACACCTGCAGAACAGCGTATAGCTCCACAAGCTGTGCGGACTTAAAAGGTGTCTGGAGAGTTTTTTGGCTTTTAGATGAATGGATGGCTGCAAGACCTGTGGAAGAGCCATCAGTAAAGACCAGCAAGGCATTTGGAATAGGCCGGGAAGAAGTAACCTTGGGGAATACAAGTGGAGTTGTTTGTAAAAATTGAAGTAGCTTATCGGAGGGAAGATGGCATGAGAATGTTCCCAGAAAGCCAATGCAGGCCAGTGCCCAGGAGTCCTCGTTTTGCATAAGCCACTCTATTTGTTTCTCTGCATAGGGAGTGACAATGGATGATGGGTCTCTCCCAAAGAGTTTTCGGGTGGCTGTTCTTCCTTCTATGATTAGGGCCGCCATAAGAGAAGGGTAGGTAGTAAGGATTTTTGAGGGAGAGGCAGGGAGATGTATCCAATACAGAGGTCCTTGTTGCCAAAGAATTCCAGTAGGGGTAAAAGTGGAAGGAAACAATATTAGGAGCAGAGGTTTTGTGGGATCATAGTAAGAAACTCCTTGTTGCTGGATAGCTGTGGAAACTTTATCGATAGCAGCCTGAGCCTCAGGGGTGAGGCTTCTGCTTGACGTGGGGTCAGAATCCCCCTTTAAAATATCAAATAGAGGTTTAAGGTCTCCTGTAGTAATATGGAGGTAAGGACGTAGCCAATTTATGTCTCCTAAAAGCTTCTGGAAATCATTTAAAGTTTGTAAGTGTCCTGTCCTAATGGTGAGTTTTTGTGTTTTTACCTTATGGGGAAATAGTTCAAAGCCTAAAAAGGTATGGGGGGGTTGTAACTGAATTTTATCGGGAGCTACTTGAAGTCCTTGATCCCTTAAGGCTTTTATAATTAATTGTGATAAATAGAGGACTTCAGAATGGTTAGGTCCGGCCAAGAGGATGTCGTCCATGTAATGGATGAGGTAGATATGAGGGTATTGTGAGCGGAATGGATCAATGACTTGAGCAACAAACTTTTGACAGAGTGTAGGACTATTAGCCATTCCTTGGGGGAGGACCTTCCATTGAAAGCGGGGCATAGGGCCTACACAGTTGACAATAGGAACACTAAAGGCGAATCTCTTTTTGTCTTGAGGGTGTAGGGGTATGGAGAAAAAGCAATCCTTTAAATCAATGACGATTTTGTGGAAATCAACAGGGATGGCGATGGGGGACGGGATGCCTGGTTGTAAGGCTCCCATAATTTGCAAAGTTTGATTTACTTTCCTGAGATCTTGTAAAAGTCTCCATTTGCCTGATTTCTTTTTAATAACAAAGATGGGGGTATTCCATGGGGAGGTAGAGGGTTCAATGTGTCCTGCTTCTAGTTGTTCCTGCACCAACTGATAAGCAGCTTGGGCTTTTTGAGAAGAGAGGGGCCATTGATCAACCCAGACTGGCTCATCACTTTTCCAAGTGATAGCATCAGCCCAAGGTGCAGGAGTGTCAATAGCCCTTATGAAAAATTTTGGGGGGCGTGGGGGTATCCCAAACCTGTTTTGTCCGTTTTCGTAGTAATTGTTATGGGGCTAGGGTCACCTTGTAAGTTTTTTCCCAGTCCTAACCCAGGGGACCACCCCTGTTTTTTCAGTTGCCTGGAGGCAAATTCATTACCACTGCAAAGGACAACATCTAATTGTTCTAAAATGTCTCTTCCCCACAGGTTAACGGGGAGTCCAGGGACTATAAAAGGGCGAACCAGGCCATTGTTTCCTTCAGAATCTTCCCATTTTAAAAATTTTGAACTTTGTAAAGTATTACTGGACTGGCCAATGCCTTGTAAATGGGTTAACGAGGGCTGTAAGGGCCATGATTGAGGCCAATGGGTTTGGGATAAGACTGTAGCATCAGCTCCAGTATCTAATATACCTTGAAAGATTTTTCCATCAAGTTTAAGCTGGAGGGTGGGCCTATTAGTAGTAATTTTTTGCATCCAATAGACATCTGAGGAGCCAGGGGTGGAGGCTCCCCGGTAACTGCTTTGAGAAGGATAGGTGGAAGAAGATAGAGGCAGGGGAATAGCTTGTGCAATGCGAGTACCTGCAGACAGAAGAGTAGCTCCTAAGGGGGAAGATACAATAAGTTTAATTTCTCCTGTATAGTCATTGTCTATTAGAGTAGGGTGGACTACAAGGCCTTTGAGGGTGGATGAAGCTCGTCCAATAATAAGGAAAAACATGCCCTGGGGAGGGGGCCCATGGACTCCCGTGGGGATGATTGTTGGTCCCTCTTTAGGGGGTAGTATTGTGTGGGAGGAGGGACTGAGGTCCAGGCCTGCGCTCCCTGGGGTGGCGCGCTGTAAGGGTTGTGCCCTAATGCCCTCGGGGCAGGTTGGTGTTGGGAAGGGGCTGAGGGCTGGCCCCCTGGCTCGTTTCCCGACGGCTGCTGGTGAGGCATTAAAACCTGGGGAAGCGGTGGGGCTTGATTGATGGGTTGCCCATTAATGTCTGTTTTGGATTTGCATTGGTTAGCCCAATGTTTGCCACGGCGACACCT
>JAVSCE010000624.1:0-30556 GCA_032199065.1 Smutsia gigantea
AGGCAACTACCGAGACTGCGGCGGCGGTTAGCACTCACTGAGCTCACACTTAATTCCCTCTCGGCGCCCAGGCCCCGCACTCCAGGACTACAGCCAACCAGAGAGCGCCGTGCGAAGTTCCCTCCCCGCAGGGAGACTCCCCCCACGCGATTGGCCACTGTAAAAACGCAGTAAGTGACCCGGGGCGCCGGGGGTCACGTGACGCTGGAGAGGCGTTCTTCTTAAAGCAACAGCTCTAGGGAGATTAGCGAGTGGATGTTCATTGTTTGGTGTACATTTTAATAAGCATGTTCTCAAGGAAGGCATCCCATTCCATTCTCTTGTCTGCTCCTGAGTTTCTGAGCACTTGCGCTTACGCGAGGTTAGACTTCGGTGACCGGCTTAGTTTTCCTGCCCGGTCGGTGAGGCCCAATTTACCCCTCCATCCCCTGCCACTTCCCCTAGGATGCCTTAGAGCCCTGGGAAGGTATTCTCTGCGGGAAGAGCCTTCAGACTGGGCCAAACCCACGTGCAAGTTCCAGATTCCAGGGTTGTGCCCCTTCGTACACCCTACCTCATCACCTGCCTGGCAGACCTTGACTGTTTTACACGCACACAAGTTCCCGAGCTTGGGCAGTTCTTAATTTAGAAGCAAGTGGGCTTAGTAAGTAAAAGTGGTATTTGGAGTTAAACCAACCTGGGTTCAGATTCTGACACTACTTCTCTTCAAATTACTTAACCCCATTTTCCGTTTACAAAAGGATGTAATACCCACCCCACAGTGTTACTGTAGATTAAATGAGATGTCTGTGAAAACACCTAGCAGAGTTGGTGGGTCAACTTGGACTCACACATCAGGAGGCAGTGAATTTCTGTCCACCCTTTATGTTCATTCAAGATGTGGTAGTTTGCAATGGGCTATTCGTTAGAGAAAGGGGTTTTCTGCTGGTGGAACATTAATGTACACATTCTCACCCTTCCTTGCTCTCAAGTTAGATGCTCCTGCCTCTACAAAAGATCCTGAGATTTAAAGCCAGATGAATGTGACAGGTTGCCATGGCAACACCATCTCTAAGGAGGCTGTGACCCTGCTGAGTCTCTTTCAGTGATATTCAGAATGCCATCTGGAGTACTGTGCTTGAATACTGAAGGTCTGCCCACCCATGCTTCAGAAGGGGGAAGGGAGGTTCCTCTAAGGTCCTGAGTCTAAAAACAGCTTGGCAGGGTCTTCACTGCTGGCAGACCTCCTTGCTAACGTGCTACTGGTCTAGACAGCCACTGGCAACCTTGGAGCGCTAAGGCAGTGAAGAGAGGCCCAAAGGCCTGTGGGATGCAGTGAAACTGTATACAAGCCGTTTGAGGCTCATTTACTCCCAACATGAGTGGAGGCAGGGGCCAGGGAAAGCAGTAGTGAGACCCACAGGGCCAGAGGGGAGAAAGGTGGCTCCCACTCAGTCCCCAGCCACCCAGTGCCTAGCAAAAAGCTTTATGATGACTTCGGAGTCAGACTGACAGATTTTTTTTTTTAAAGCAAAGCTTCACTACTCACTAGCTGTGCAACCTTAGGCGTGTTAGTTCATCTCTCTACCCTGTTTTATCAACTGCAAAGCGGGATAACAGAACCTATTTCATGGAACTGTTGTGAAAATGCAGTAATGTGTGTAAGGGTGTATAAAGATTTAGAATGTTACGAGGCAGGTACTCATGTTACCATGAGCCTCTTTAAGAGGCTGTGACTTTCGGACTCTCCTAGTACCAAACCTTAAAAGATTGAGTCCTGGAGAGCACCCCCAGGCCATCCCCACTAACTCCCTTCCCCACACAGTGCCAACCTTCTCGGTGGGTGCCACACTCCACCCACATCCTCCCCTGCACCCATATGCTTATGTTCCCTGAGCTGCTTCTCTATCAGTCTCTTCCTTCCAAGCCTGGTGTTACTTCCCGGTTATCCCTGACACAATACAGATAGGCAATTCCATTTGAGAACCTGGGAAGAGTTTCACTTCTTGGGATCTAGGGGAAATCCCCACCACCTGTGTAATCAACTCCTAGTGTGGTAAAATGTTATCGCAAACTTTTCTCCTTTCGAAAATTCATTGCAGGTCCAGCACAGAAACCTTTCTGGATTTGGAAACTTGGAAAACCTCGCACAGTGCTGAGCTGAAGATACAAATAAATGGGTGCGTGGGAATCTACAATTATCTTAGTAACATAATAAAACAATGTAATGAAAAATTCAAAGGGAAACAATAACAGAATAACATTTTATGACAAACTACAAAGGTATAAACGGAAGAGCCTATGTCTATCCAGGAGTGGTGAAGGCGAGGGGCAGGAAAGCACATTCAAGTGCCTTTTTCTTACCATGTTCCAGGAACTATTCTGGATACTTCGTATCAGGATTTCTGGATCTTGGCACGATTTGACATCTGGGGGTCGGATAATCTTTATGTGTGTGGGGGGAAGGGGGCTGTCCTACACTTCATAGGATGTTTAGCAGAATCACTGCACTGGCCTCTACCTTCTAAAAGGCATTCCCCACCCAGTTGTGATCATCAAAAATGTCATTGCCAAATGTCCCCTGGGGGCCAAAGTCACCCCAGCTAACAACCATTGCTGTATATGCATATACAATATTAACAGTGGAGTGCTGTAGATGAAATGAAAGTTCTTGTGGCCAAACCTGGCCCTTGTTGGCTAGCTCACTACACAGGTGTGAGCAATATGTCGTTATTGACTCTATATAAAGACCTCTGCCCAGTGCTCTGGGTGACACGGGGCAGGGCTGCAAGGCTGCAGGAGAGCAGGGGCTGGAGTGGTGGCAGCGCCGAGGACAGAGGGCCAGAGGACGGCTGTGCAGGCAGAGAGGCCCAGAGGCAGAGACCGGGTTGCTGCATGCAGACCCGCTCTGAGTAGATTGGATTTTAGTGATTGACCTGCCACCGTGAAAATAAACTTGGGTATAAACCCTTTCACCCCAAGAATGTTCTACTACCATTTCTTTGGTCACACTGAATCCATAGTGAACTTGCCTGGGGCTGAAACCCATTGGCAAGACAAGTGCCCATCACAGGTCAGGCTCTAGGCCAGCCACTCCCACGTATGATCTCTGAAACTACCAGCAATCATATGAAGAGGACTGTATGCCCATGTTACAATGAGGAAGCCCAATACAGTCACCAGGCTGAAACCCAGTTCTGTATCAATCCAAATACCACACTTTCCAATACACAACTGCTTTCCAAGAAGTCAAGGAAAGCTGAAAAAAATAATAATTAATTGAGACTTGGTAGATTAGTAAGCAGCAAACAATCTGGAAAAGGGCATTTGAAGGTAGACAAATAGTATTGCAATAGCACAGCATGAAGGGAGGGCAGCAGGTTTGTTTAATCTTATAGTCATTTCATGTATTTTTGTTGTTACCTTAATGAGATTATAAACCTTTTCACATCTTCAGTTCAGCTGAGTATGGTGACTGATTGGCAAATGAAGACTGCTGTTATTTATGAACCCACTGTAGGAAGGCTGGGACCCCGCAATCTGGGTCATTACTACTGTCTTGTTTATCTCTTCCTACCTGCTATCTCCTTTACCCTCTTTCCCAGATATATCCCAGTTATTTTTAAGGGTGGGGGAAGGGCAGGTATTCTGGAATTAGATTAGGACTCAGAGTGGCTCTAATGAAGGTATCACTTGCAGGAAGCCAAGCCCCACCATCAGTGCCTTCCCTTCAACAAGGTCAGCTTCAGGCCTTGGCAAAAGGGTTAGTCACATCCCCTGGGGGCTGAGACTAGTTGAGGCCTCAGGTCAAGAAAAGAAAAGCTAGCAAGCAAGGGCCCTGCAGCCTTTTTGAAAGAGTTAATCTTAGCAAATAAAGAAGGGGATAACACTTCCATGAGAACCAAGGATGTTTTATAGTTAGGACACACAGTAAAAATTTGGGAGTGGCTCCTAAGCCACAAGAAGAACCAGATGTCTTCTGGGTACAGGAAACTTCCCTGCCTCCACCACAGCAGCCAGACTGTGCCTCTGGATAACATGGGAAGCATGACTGTCACATCTCCTAGGACCAAACAAGGTAGGAGGCCCCAGTACTCAGCTCACAAGCCCTGCAAGAACAGGACAAGCACATCGGTTAGACCCAGAGCTCGGGACAGCTGTGACCATGTACTTCCCATCCAAGGGACACATATACTGGATCTTCCAAGTAGACAGCATGAGAGCTTTTTCCATGTATGACTCGGGCACTAAATCCCACATCTATCCCAATGTCTTCTCTAGGCAACACCCCTGGCAGGCATGATCAGGCACTTACCCAAGTAATCGTCCATCAAGGAGCCAATAGCAAACTGCAGAAGGGAGGAAATAAAAAGGAAATGAAGCCCAAGCAAGCACCCAACCCCCCTTCCTGGCAGAAAAGCACAAAACCCCAGGAACTCTGGGTGGTAAGAAATCAACAGTTCCCAGCTCTGCCTCGTATAGGCAGGGAAGCAGGCAAGACTCACAATGTCATTCTTGTCCACACGTGTCCCCACAATCTTCAGTCGGATCTCATCATCCTGCTGAATCACAATGTCCTGGGGAGGAGGGAACAACACACTCAGAAACCCCCAGGCCAATATTCCTCTTCAGAGTGGCTCATTTCCTCCTCCCTCTCAGACTTCTTCCTATCCGCTCACCTCATCCATTGTCTTGTAACATGGTGGGTTGGAGTTAGGATCAAACTCCATCTCTGATGGGATGGACTGAAAGGAAAGTGAGGCTGGGTCAGCACTTTAAATGGACACTTCAGCAGATGGTCATGAAAGGGCGTCTCTGTCCCGTAGCTTGCCCGGCACATGCAGACTTACATGTCTAGAGATGAAGCAGGACATAGGTCCAATTTCTGTGAAGAGTCCAACCTATAAGGAAAACTAGTGACTTCACAGCCTTCTTCTGTCCCCCAAAGTCTTCTAAGCCTTCCCATCTTTATCTGATTCCTAATAATATTCTTCAGTTTGGAAGCCACTCTGGATTGTACCATCTGCTTGCTTTCATGTCCCTTTTTTCAAGCTTTCATTCTAAGTCAAGCAAATACTGTTCAGCTTTGAACAACAAAAGGATTAGGGAAACTGACCCCCCCCATGCCGTCAAATAGCCACATATAACTTTTGACTCCCCTAAAACTTAACTAATAGCCTACTGTTGATCAGAAGCCTTACATATAATAATAGCACATACCTTGTATGTTACTATGTGTTATATACTGTAGTCATACCATAAAGTAAGCTAGGGCAAAGAAAATTATTTTTCCGAATTGTCACAAGTGTCCAAAAATTTTTTCCAATATATTTATTGGAAAAAACCTGCATATATGTGGATCTGTGCAGTTCAAACCAGTGTTATTACAACTGTACAGTGTGGTAGTACAGCGATGAGGCCTTGTCAGTCCAGGATTTGAACATTTGTTGGTCATGTGACTTAGCTTCTTCAAGCTTAAGTTTCTATAAAAAAGGATAAAAGCACCCACCTCACAGAGTCACTGTGAGGCTTTGCACATTATCTGGCCCACAGTAACTATGCAACAAAGGGTACTGTCATTATGACTGTTAATATTGACTTACCTGCCTCACTACCATACCCTTAAAAGGTGGCAAACCGAAGCACAAAGAAATGACTGGGCCAAGGACACAGAGTCAGCAAGTAGAGTTGGGACCACTCCACTGAGGGAGCGCCAGCTGTATGCAGGGTCTCACCTTGTTTACCTGAGTGACAACTGCATCCACGACCTCTCCTTTAAAGGGCCGGAAAACAATGGCCTTGTACTTAACAGGATAAAGGACAAAGCCTCGGCCGGGCTGGATCACACCAGCACCAATATTGTCAATGGTGGTAACAGCAATTACAAACCCATACCTGCAAGGAGGACAAGAACAAGAAAGGTACTGTGTGTGGAAAGGCCTCTAAAAGCATCTGCAACAAGAGCCAGTAAGCCTAGGGGTTGGGGGACAGAACAAAGGGAGGTAGATGCATCCCTGACCCCAAAGCTTAATGACCAAGAGGGAAGACAGGACACAGTATCGTCAAATGCTACTCTCATAATTTCATGATAAATGTCCAAAAAGGCTGCAGTCTTTCAGCCAAGAGACCTCACTCTTTGGGATGCCTCAGAATCCCCTGAGAGGAACTTTTTGAAATATAGATTCCCAGCCAGCCCCCAGAGTCTTGATTCTGTAGGAATGAGATGGGGCTCAGAAACTTTTATGTTCAAGAAACACCTAAGTTTTCTAATGATGGAGAAATATTCCATAGCCCTGGGCTGAACCCAGCTCATTAATAGCACTATGTGAAATGCCCCTCTGTGTTGAGCCCAGAGATGTGCCAGGCTAGGACCAAGGGCAGAGAGAATAGAGAAAAACAAGGTTCACAGAGGGAGAAGAGGCACGAGGTATTAGCCTGGGAGCTCCATAAGCGCTGCCTTCACTCCATCTCGTTCATTGCACTGTTCCAGGGGCCAACACAGTAGGAGCTTTCCGAATGTTTGCGGAATAAATGAATGACCAGTGTCAGCTGAGAGAAAGCTTGTGCCCCAGCTTTGCAGAGGGCGCCGTGGGAACCGAAAGCAAAAAGCAACGGACTCCTGGGGAGCCTGGGAGGGTGAGAGGGTTACCCGGAGTAGGCGGCAGGACCTTACAAGATGAGTAGGAGTTGGGGAGGGACTGCAAGCCCGCAGTGCCGTGTGCGCATCTACCAGGCGGCACTCACTTGCCGGTGCAGGTCCCCTCGACCTCGGTGAAGAGCTTCTGCTTCACCGTGTTGAGCAGGTTGGGGCCGAAATAGCGCGGGTGCAGCAGGATCTCGTGCTCCAGGGAGATCTGCGGGGAAAGTGTGATGGAGACCAGGCAGGGCACGGCAGGGTCACGGGGCAAGAAGCGACCGGCCCCTTCCTCCGGCGCCCCACTTCGCTCCTCCCCGCGACCCTGCCCGTGCCACTATCCCCGGCCTGGCTCACGTGGTAGAACATCTTCCAGGAAGAGGCAGGAGAGGAGGCAGGACAGCGGTCCAAACAACACCGGCGCGTGACAGGGTAGCCACCAGCTCCGCCGAAAACACAGTGAGGCCCGCCAAGCCGACTTCCGGGCCTGCCCGAGTGGGAGGACTCCGCCCCTTCCGCAGACCCAATTGGGCCGCGCAGTGGTGCGCGCGGAATCCAGGAAGCTCGACCCCCTCCCAGCCCACCAGCTGCCAAACCGCCACTCTCCCATAAAGTAACAGTGCCTGGCCTAAAGTAAGTGTTAACTAAGTAGTTTTAAACGGAATTAATTAATTAATGAAAGATAGCATAAATAAAGCGCTTTAGCAGAGTGCATTCACTCAGCAAAACATGTGAAGATTTCTTTCACTAGTAAGCATAGTAACTGTTCTTACTTAATCCTGTCAACCCAAAATTGTCGTGGGGGCAATAATTAAGCAAAAGCGTTTATTTGGATCAAAGAATTGCAATTTGGGGTGCACAGATCTGGGCAGAAACCCAAATAGTGTCTGTGGATAAAATGAGAGTTCCTATGGCCAGGATCCTCACCTAGCCCTGGTTGATTAGCTCACTGCACATTGTGGGCAATACATGGCTGTTGACTCTATATAAAGTGCTCCGCCCAGTGCTCTGTGCGCGACACGGTGACACGGCTGCAAGGCTGCAGGAGAGCAGAGGCTGGAGTGGTGGCAGCGCCGAGCACAGAGGCCCAGAGGACGGCTGTACGGGACAACTGTGCAGACAGAGGAGCCCAGAGGCAGAGACCTGATTGCTGCATACAGACTCGCTCTGAGTGAATGGGATTTTAGTGACTGACCTGCCACCTAGAAATAAAGTTGGGTATAACCCTTTCACCCCAAGAATGTTTTGCTGTCAATTTCCTTGGTCACATTGAATCCACTGTGAACTTGCTCCGGGCTGAAACCCATTGGCAAGACAGTGTCCCACTACGGTGCAAAAATCAGTTGTTAAAGCAAAAACGGAATGCTTGTATACATTGTTTACAAAGAATTTTGATTTGTGTTGGCAGCAGAAAGCTAATCTTAGCTAAACATAATTTGTTGCTAAGGCTATTACTAGGCAAAAGTGTTACTGTAACAAGTTTCAGGTGTTCCTGCAGAAGCCTTGGAATTTTTGAGATTTGATACAGTTCATAAGTTCGTGATTCTATCCAGTAACGACATGCATATAGATCATGGCTGCCCAGCTCCATTTTAAAACCATTTAAAATTTCACATATTTTTTCATGTACCATAATCTATCTATACTTTTATCCAAAGAAGTAAAAGTCTTTATCCAAAAAAAAAAATTCCAACTGATCCTCTAGAAAGATATGTCCTGGTATCCCGTAGCTATGTGTACCCCGGGGGGGGTGTATGTACCCCAGTTTTGAGAAGCAAAGTTGTGCCTGCTTAATGGTGCTCCTGGGGGAGAGTGGCTGAAATCTAGTGTACACTTGGCTCATTAAGCTTTGATAGCCACTAATCTGCATTGACCAGAAAGACACCTTTTTCAGATTTCCATAGAGGTTAAAAGAGCTTTAGTTTAAAAAAATCTAGGTCCAATATGCATGGCAATCCCAGAGTGTGTCAAGTACAGTCACCCAAACTTAGACTCATCTTCATTCTGATGGCTTCTGAGCCTGTGGAAATTATTGCTTAAGCTTCCCAAACAACCTGTGCTCCTGACTGCTTAGCAACTCCAGCAGCCCTCTACCTTACTAAAGATTTTCCCTCCAGTCCCCTGGCTTAGATACCATCTATACCCTGATGACATGTCCAGTGTACATCTCCAGGCCATTGTTTCCCGATCTTCAGGCTCACAAGTCTAACGGGCTAAAGGAAAGTTCTACTTAAAAAGTCAGAAATAGAACTCAATTTTCCTCCTCCATTGTCCCCACCTCAGAAAATGACTCTGTCATCCATCACTGCTCATGCTAAAATTTTTGAGTTTTTTCTCTTGTTCCTCATCTCCTATCCTAATTTTAGCAAATAGTTGGTGTGGATAAAATGAGAGTTCCTGTGGCCAGGATTCTCACCTGGCCCTGGTTGATTAGCTCACTGCACACCTGTGGGCAATACATGGCTGTTGACTCTATATAAAGAGCTCCGCCCAGTGCTCTGGGCCTGACATGGTGGTATGGCTGCAAGGCTGCAGGAGAGCAGAGCAGAGGCTGGAGTGGTGGAAGCACTGAGGACAGATGCCCAGAGGACAGCTGTGCGGGATGACTGTGCAGAGAGGCCCAGAGGATGGCTGTGTGGGACAACTGTGCAGAGGAGCCCAGAGGCAGAGACCAGCTTGCTGCATACAGACTCGCTCTGAGTGAACGAGATTTTAGTGACTGACCTGCCACTTGGAAATAAAGTTGGGTATAACCCTTTTCACCCCAAGAACAGTTTTGCTGTCAATTTCTTTGGTCACATTGAATCCATAGCGAACTTGCCCAGGGCTGAAACCCATTGGCAAGACAATTGGCGAAAGTCGGCAGGGTTCATTGACCAAAGAAAAAGACAAGCTGCCCTTATGGGAGGGGTGCTTCAGCGGGCTGCCCCTGTGAATGGGGAGACAGTGGATTGTCCCCCAGTGGGTATGTGTTCTGAAGTGGCTTGCCTCCTAGAGGACTGGGCCCCACCACAGGACTGGAGGCAAGTGGAGGTGACACCTGAGGCTGTATGGGTGGCCCTTGGTATAATAAGCAGATCCTTTGAGAAACAGTGCCCGTGAGGCAGCAGGGACTGTGGGTTGGCTGCTTCTCTCAGTATTAAAAAATTCTACAGAGGAGACCCAAGAAATGGCAGCACGAGAATGCGAGCTGCAAACTTCTGTGGATTCCCTGAGGAAGGAGATGGCATTGATGTGAGAGGAGGCAGCACGAGAGCGCCAGCAGCAAGGTGCCATTGGAGAAAAGACGGCAGCGCTGCCAGGTGTGAAGGAGGAAGAGGCCATCAAGGAAAAAGACGAACTCCTGAGGGAAGCACAGGCGGAGGCGGTATGAGAACATCAGCTGGGAAGCATTGAGGTGAAGGTAAGAGAGCTTCTGAAGACTGAGCTAGTATTGTTGCGAGGCACTGTTAACATAGGAAGCACTTGGGGGAGTGGAGAGAAAGGTGCCATCAGCCCCAGAAATGCAGGAGCTGGGGAAGGATGAAGGGGTGGTGCCGGACACACTGGCCCCTCCTGTATTGAAAGCCCACCCAGTGGTTGTAAAGAAAATAAAGACCCAGCAGCTGAAAGTTCCCCAAGGAGAGGAGCAGCGCCCTCCCCAGGTCGTGGAACACTCTATGGTCCGCCCTTATACTCAGGCTGAGCCGGTGGCTGTGGGACTTAGGGGTGGATGGGATCGTTCTTTCCGGATCAGAGATGGGAAAGCTGTCTTCTCAGAGAGTGCAGCCCGCCTTGAGGCAGCGATTACAAAATGCGAGGTGACACGTACAGTAGCTGAAGCAACGAGAACCCGGAAAGAAATAAGACCTGTTACAGGAGGAATTTGAGGGGCCCCGGAAGGGTTACAAGGACCCAGATGTGGGCTGACTTGATACCGGCAGGAGTAGATGGAAGGAAATTAGACAGGAAGCCAAATAGGATCTTACTGGAGCTATGGCAACAACTGAAACCAGAGCAGCAGTTCCAGCCATTAAGACTAAAGAGGCAGAGGTCAGAGACAGAGCCACGAGTCTGGCCTGTGTGTCTGCAAGACTTTTTGCTGGAGAGGCTGGAGAACAATGTTTGAGCGTCCTTGCACAGGGACCATTGCAGAGGACTAAGGGCACATAGATTGAGAGGAGAGAATCCTGGAGGGGTGCAGTGTGGATAAAATGAGAGTTCCTGTGGCCAGGATTCTCACCTGGCCCTGGCTGATTAGTTCACTGCACACCTGTAGGCAATGCATGGCTGTTGACTCTATATAAAGAGCTCCGCCCAGTGCTCTGGGCGTGACATGGTGGTATGGCTGCAAGGCTGCAGGAGAGCAGAGCAGAGGCTGGAGTGGTGGCAGCGCCAAGGACAGAGGCCCAGAGGATGGCTGTGCGGGATGACTGTGCAGGGAGGCCCAGAGGACGGCTGTGTGGGACAACTGTGCAGACAGAGGAGCCCAGAGGCAGAGACCAGCTTGCTGCATACAGACTCGCTCTGAGTGAATGGGATTTTAATGACTGACCTGCCACCGGGAAATAAAGTTGGGTATAACCCTTTTCACCCCAAGAACACTTTTGCTGTCAATTTCTTTGGTCACATTGAATCCATAGCAAACTTGCCCAGGGCTGAAACCCATTGGCAAGACAGTGGCCCAGCACTTTCTCTGTAGCTCCACCACCACTACTCTTGGCTGGCCATCATCATCTCTTATAGGACCATTTCCATAGTTTCCTCTGTGCTCCCACTTGGATCCCCCATGGTACCTTCTCCAGAGAGCAGCCAGGATAAGCCTTTAAAAACAAGAATCATACCAAAACACTCCCCTGCTTAAAATCCACCAATGGCTTCCCATTACACTCAATAAAATACAAACTCCCTACCATGGCCAATGAAATCCCATGCCTACTTACTTGTGTGTGGCCAGATTTTTTTCATATAATCAAAACAGCATCTCATAATCTTGAAAATAGCTGGATTCTCACACCTGCTTCTGTCTTCTATTAAGCCGGACATTATATGAATTTGGAAAAATAAATACCACTACTTTCACTGCATATTTTTTGGTTTTAGAAAATATATTTTTCATTAAAAAGTGAAAATGTTAGTTTTAGTTCCTATACAATAAATACTGTATGGCTTCGAAGAGTATCTTGAAGAGGTGGGGTTTCAAGCTGAGGTCAGTGTAGCCAGCACATCTCTAGTACAAAGATGGAAGGTAGATGAACTGTCCCTAATTCTGATTATGTCTCAGTTGGCGGGCTTGGCTGCAGATAAAGTTGAGATGCTTAGTGTAGTGGGTGAAGGGGTGAACTGTGGTGGAGGGCACTGAGTTACTCCTGTGATAACCCTGTCCACACAGTGCCCTGGTCAGAGAAGAGGCAGGTTATCACCGACTCCCAACTTAAGCCCTTTCCTCTGGCTACCTAGGGACTCCGAAAGACTTTCAGAAGTAGCTATGCTCTTTATTTTCCTGTCCTAGGACATTTCAGGGCCTCGAGCCCACCCCCTTCCTTACCATCAGCACCTGCCAAGCACACTCCGCAGAGACGGACACTCCAATATCTTCATTGTAAACAAACAATAGAGTTCAGGCTAGGAACACTAGGATAGCATTGATGCAGCTGCTAGTTCTATGACACCACCGTTCCTGAGACAGGAGCCGGGAACCATCAGATTAGGGGGAATGAAGCAGTGGGGCATCTTGGACTTTGTGAGAAAGGGGCTTTCAAGAGACAACTACAGTTTACCGAGGTGGTGCCACTGCCCACAGTTATGCCAGAGCCAAGTCTAGGACCCGGGCCCCAGGGACATCACACGGTTTGTTGGTTCTCCTTTTCTCCATCACGCTGCAGCGTAGGGGACATGCTAGCGGCTAAGCAACAACACTCCGCCCACGGGGCGAGCGCCCTGGGCTACCTAGAGCTGGTCCCCGCCCTCCTACCACCGCAGGTAGAGGAAGAAACTCAGCCAATCAAAAGGGCTCGGAGGCAAAGAAGGTGGGAGGAGGAAAAGTTTAGGACAGGAGAGCTAACCAATCCACGCCTAAGTGTCTGAGCGACGGGCAACAGTACCCATTGGGAAACACCGCTCAGAGCGGGCCAGTGAACCAACCCGTGACGAGAGAAGCAAACTTGAGCCAATTAACACTGAGAAGGTGGGAAAAGGCGGAGTACTCCCGGTGGCTGTTCGGTGGTGGGTGAGGATCAGCTTTCTCTGCTAGTTCCCACCCTAGGACTTCTAAATCCTTGGAATGCGAGACAGAGAGGCTCAGGGAATTCCCGGAGTGGGGAATAGAGATATCGCCCGGGAAGTCCTGGAAGAGAAAGAGACTCCCAGTAGGAGGAGCTGTTGGAACCTACCGGGTGGGCATCCCGGAAGCCGGGGGCGGGGCGGGACTTCCGGGGGCGGTGCTTATGTGACCGGGGGCGGGGCCTTCGACTACGGTTTGGCTCAGGGGGTGGAGCCAGAAAAAGACTGGCTGTGACCTCGGAGAACGAAGGGTCGTAATTTAAGCGAGTGTTTTGGGATAAGGACGGTATTGCCAGAGGCTTTGGGGTGGCAAGTAATAGGTCAGGGCTGACTTTAAGGTTGCTGGGGAGGTTACCTGCCCTAACCCACTGTCCTCTCTTCCCAGGGTGCCACTGGTGGGGACCTCTCTAGGGTCCTTTTCCCTTCGTGGGGTGCTATGGAGTTCCCAGAGCACAGCCAGCAGCTGCTGCAGAGCCTCCGAGAGCAGCGGGCCCAGGGTTTTCTTTGTGACTGCACTGTGATGGTGGGTAGCGCCCAGTTCTTGGCCCATCGAGCTGTGCTGGCCTCCTGCAGTCCATTCTTCCAGCTTTTCTACAAAGAGCGGGAACTGGATAAGAGGGATCTGGTGTGTATCCACAATGAGATTGTCACGGCCCCAGCCTTTGGGCTGCTTCTGGACTTTATGTATGCTGGCCAGCTGGTCTTGAGAGGGGATACCCCTGTGGAGGATGTGCTGGCAGCTGCCAGCTACTTGCACATGAATGATATTGTCAAGGTGTGCAAGCGGCGGCTGCAAGCCCGGGCTCTGGCAGAGGCGGACAGTACCAAGAAAGAGGAGGACACCAACTCACAGCCCACCTTGGAATTTTTGTCCACCACTTCCCGTGGCCCCCAGCCTTCACTGAGAACAGAGACATCAGGCCACTGGGGTAAAGGGGAATGGAAAGGACCTGCTGCTCCCTCACCTGCTGTCTGTCCTCCAGATGAGCCACAAGTGCCTGGTGGGGCTGACACTACCCAGCCTGGCGTGGAGGTTGACTCACCGCATCTACGGGCACTTCCTCCATCGGTGGCTGATGTCTCTCTTGCCAGCCCCAGTAGCTCCACAGAGACCATTCCTGCAAACTACTTCTCTTCTGGCCTTCCAGCAGTTTCAGTGGATCCACTGGCTCCCCTTGATGTGGGTTCTGAGAGTCTGAGGGTGGTGGAACTGCGGGGTACTAGAGGTACATTGCAAAGCTCCTATCCCCCAGCTTCAGCTACAGCCCCAGTCCCAGCCCCCCTTCCACCCCAGGCTCCAGCCCCAGTGGAAGCTGAGCTGGTTCAGGTGAAAGTAGAAGCCATTGTGATTTCTGACGAGGATCCCGACATGCCAGAGGACCAGCCTCAGGGTCCTGAGGGATTGTTCCCACCTGGAGGAACAATGTATGGTGGCCAGCCCCACCAGCCAGAGGCTTTTGAAGAACCACGGGCAGCAGGACTGGAGGAGGTGGGACCAAGTGACCACTTCCTGCCCCCAGAGCCTCACCTACCCTACCATTTGCTGCCAGGTTCAGGGCAGTATCATCGAGGACTGGTGACCTCACCCCTGCCTGCTCCCCCGGCCCTGCATGAGCCACTTTACCTGCCTTCTGAGTATGAAGCAGCTCCAGGAAGCTTTGGGGTTTTTACTGAGGATGTTCCCACTTGCAAGACATGTGGGAAGACCTTCTCATGCTCTTACACACTACGGCGACATGCCACAGTGCACACACGTGAGAGACCCTACGAGTGCCGCTACTGCCTGCGCAGCTACACGCAGTCAGGGGACCTGTATCGACACATCCGCAAGGCTCACAATGAGGACCTGGCCAAACGCAGCAAACCAGATCCAGAGGCTAGCCCCCTCCTAGGAGCACAGCCCCTCCCTGGTTCCCCAACGGCAGACAAACAGAATAGTGGTGGAGGGCCACCTAAAGATTCTGTACTTGGCTCCAAAAACTAACATTTGGGGGAGCATGAGCTGATGCTGGGCCTGCTCTTGCCATTGTTAGGGGGCAGCACAGAGGTTGGAAGCATCTCATTTTCCCTGCTGGGTGACAGAACAAAGATTCTGTCCAGACTGAAGATTCCTACCTTTTCTTTACACAGCCAGATAGCAAGACTTTCTGGAGCAAAGCACCTAAGCCAGCTCTTCTCCAAGGGCACTAGGAATTTTCCTGAGGTGTAACCTCTTCTTGCTTCACATTCTGGACTATAAAGCTAGCCGTGAAAGTTTCTCTTTGAACCGGTATTGGCTGGTTTCTTTCATAAACTGCATGCTTCCTGATTCGTCCATACAGCTCCTTCAGATCTTACAGCAATCTAACATCTGTACTTGGGAGAGAGATGGGGATCAGGTTGTTTATATGAAAAAAGTGAGACAGGCAGTGTACAAATTAGGGGATCTACTGCAATTATGGTGTATTTTGGTAGTTTGAACTCTTGTGTACTGGGCTGTCCTGGAGACTTCATACAAATACTTATTTAATCCTCAACAACTTTATGAGGTATTGGCCCTCTCCCCCTTTTCTTCCCACAAACAAGGAAACTTGAAACTCAGAAATCAAAAAACTTTTTCTATGTCACAGTACTAGTTAAGGGGCAGGCCAGAATTTGAACCATGGCTGTGGCTTGAGACACCATGCATGCTACTGCTGGTTTAAAATATTGATGCTAATTAACTGAGAACAAACTGTTTCTTCTTTGTCCTTTTGAGTGTTTGGCTTTGCTCCCTTGCCCCTTTACCTCTACTTTCCATGTAGAAAGATCTTTGACTGTCTCAACAACAGATACTGTATCGATGACTTGTAAGTTTTGCCTACATTGTATAAAGATGAGAAATCGAAAGGCAGAGTCTTTAACTCAGTGGGGCTGAGGGTCTGTGGTATGGAAATGATGGGTGCTTGGGAAAACTAAAGCAAGAAACACCAGGTGAGAGAATCTTACAGGTCATCTCATTCAACTCCCTCACTTAAAAAGTGTGATGACAATCCAGAGAGATCAGATTACTCATCTACAGTCACAGAGGTGGTTCCTGGCAGCAGAGTTAGAGAAATGAGAGGTGGGGAAAAAAAGTTCTAGGAAAGTAAGAGAAGAGTCAGCCCCCGTCTGTGAAGAGTGGTGCTGTAGGGCAGACCAGAGGGCTCCTTACAAACCCTTCTCTAGCACATCAGGAGCCCAGGGCGAAAAGAGCAGGACAGATAATTTAGAAAAAGGGGAAAGTAAGAATAAACGTTCTGAATTGCTTTTCTTTTGGGATTTTTCTGTCATATTCAGCACTCTGAACTTTTACTAGCAAGCGACTGTTTTTGAGTTATAGGAGACAGCTGACCATCAATCTGGCTCCTTATCTGGGACACCAGGGCAAGCAAAAATTGAGCTTAACATTTTCATGGATGAAAGAATAAATTATTTTCCTTATGTTGGAATAACCTTTTAGTTTATATTTCAAGTGGCTGATAGTTTATGCAAATAAATTAATGCCTTAACTCCTTGGTGAAACAAGGCAAGATACCCCCACACACAGTAAGAGCTATTCTGCTGAGTGGAGCACCATTTCCCAAGATATCAAATCCTGTATCTCAATGCCTAAAAAGAATGAGTTGCCTTTAAAGGGTGAATTTTATGGTACACAAGTTATATATATTAAGAAAGAGAAAAAAGTTGCCTCAAAACATCAGTTCTTAAAAGGCTTAAGAGTATCTATGTCCACATGTATATATAATGTATGTAATTTCTCTGGACAGTCTGAAGAAACCAGTAACCATTGTTAATTGTGTTTAAATGTCTAGCAAATGCCGTACTTCCACCTATGAAGAATGCAGCTCATGTTGGGAACTGAAAGTAAGTGCTTGCTCTTCAGGAGAATCTCACCAAATAATAGATCCTCTTTAATTAGGTCTTACATGTAAACACAATTAAGGCCGCAGTTGCCTCACTTTATGTATTTGCTAGATGCTAGGAAGAGGTGTGATCAATAGAGAATTTTTTCTAGTTTGCACCATTCTTGATGGGCCCATCCATGGATTCAAGGAACCACAGGTTAGCACATCCAACCTCTAGTCCATTGCTGGATCCTCTCTTTGCCAGTTGTCAAGCCTCTGCTTGAAAGAAAACTACCCCCAAAGGCAACCTGTTCTATTGTTGGACAATGCTTCTTTATACCAAGCCAAAACTGGCCTCCATTTCTGGAAAGATGGTCCAGGCTCCAGCCTATTAAGGAGTTTCACCCTGAGAAGTTATTTGCTCTTGAGTTACAAGCTGTTTTCAAATGACCACCCTTCGCTCTTCAGCTTTAGAGATGTATTCCTAGGGCTTCATTTCTTAATTGGCTATTTTGTAAGTGTATGCCTTCATGTGGTGTCTAATGTCTTTTCAATCGCCGGACATTTGGCCAAGCTTAGCTTCACGAAACTCACCATTTCAGCCCTTTCCATTGGATTTTGATTTTAATTTCTCCAAAGCCAGTGCTTCCAAAGATGCTTTACTTGGACCTATTTTTTTGTAATGTGTTTTTATTAAAATGTGTTTATGGGTTTTGGGGGGGGGGGGGCAAATGATATATGAAGTGTTCTAAAATCCCCTCCGCAATTTTATCAGTAAGCAATTTCAGTATGCACCCCTAAAAAACTCTAGAAAGAAAAAAGACCAAATACCATTATCATACTCAAAAAAACTGACAATAATGCTTGTTCAAATTTCCCTGATTGTCTCATAAACTTTCTTTTTTCTTCAAATCAGAATCCAAAGTAGTCACATTTATTTGGTTGATGTCTCTTAAGCGTCTTTTAATCTACAGGCTCCCTTTCTTTTTTCCTTGCAGTTTATTTATAGAAAGAAGAAACTGGGTTGTTCATCTTAGGGTTTCACGTCTGGAGTTTGGTGATAACATCCCCACGGTATCATTTAACACGTTCCTCTGTCCAAAGGTTCCTTTGAAAACATATATTTAAATAAAATATTGACAAACTAGAAATATGGGTAGTGTGTAGTTTTGGCAAAATTGTAAGGGTGGCGGATATGAGTTTGGTTCTGAACTGTCCCTTGGGTGCCACCGAAGTATTAACCGTCAGGTCCATCCTGAATGCCTTCTCCTCAATCAAACCCTCAAATCCACTAGAATTGTTAAGGTGAGCAGTCCCCTGTCTCCACAAACTTCTGAGTAGAGATTTAAGTGCCCTGTGGCTGATTCCTGCAGGATGTGGGCTTGCCAGACCTGCTCCAGACCCCACACCTTATTGACTTTGTCCTGTGGCCTTCAAAACAGACTGAAATGTAAGTCTGACCACTTTGTCTTTCAGCAGCATAATAAAAGGATTAGTGTAATACATTTCTCAAATTATGTTTTTAAATATTTTATTTTTTTCTTATTGATGCAGAAGATAGCTTACTGTAACATCAAGTCATTAAAAAAAAAAAAAGAAAGCAAAGCCAGCCCCAAACAAAACATGCAACCATGACATAATTTGTCAACAATCTAGGCTTAGAAATTTAAGAAGCTTGGAAGAATATTCCATTTTTGTTAGTTCTGTCCTTGGACCTAGATTATTTGGTAAAGAATCTTTTTGTTGTAAGCTCATGGTTTTGCTATTTAAGGGTACAGGGAGATACAAAGAGGAGCTTAGCTCACTGGGAGAGGGGTATGTTACATAAAGGGAGAATAATTCATTAACACTTGGCAGGACTGAGGTTTTTCTCCTAAAATTTGTCTGTGGTTATAGGATGGCTAATGACACAGGCTCCTCACTCCCACTCACAACGGCAGAGGCAGTGCCAAATGGTCTCATCTACTCTGTAGAATTGATACATTGTGGACACTGTTCACAATGAGCGTACAGAAAGACAAAGGATCTGGTTGACCTACTGAGCCATGACCACACCAGATCTGCAGCCTGCACCTGTGCCCAACAAGCTTCCAGAAAGTTACATCAGGTGTTTAGAAGGCACTAAGGAAGGAGAACACCTCCTCATTATTTCCATCCTTTGTAAAGAACAGAGCTCTTGCAAAATACAAGGTGACGGTAAAGAATAGATTTGTTTTTATCCTGCTCTTACAGTAATGTTTCTATAAGACTTGGTAATCTGTTTTTCCTATGTTTTTTAGAGAAATGAGCATACTATAGATATGCACCTACCAAAAATTTAAATGTTCCCTTGGGTGTTTTTTTGGCATGAGGGCTGAAAAACTATTACATAAATACTTAAATGCTTGACTCTAGACATTTTAAGACAGAAGAGTTTAATGAAAAATAAAGAAGTATATTACATTAATGATCTGAGTAACAGAAATTACCAAAAGAAATAATAGGAACCAGATAGTTTTGTAGGGGAAAAAGAATCTGACTGTACATGGAATATTAAAAAAAAATATGGAATCCATCAACAACAGTTAATTTCAAATCTTTCATTGAATCCATGTAGGCCAATTTATAATTGTCTAGTTTCACAAAAAAAATATGTATTTCTCTGTTTGGGGCCTGTATAACTTTGGCTTTGGGCATCCGAGGAAACAAAGGAAGAGACTCCTTTCTGTGTACCCGTATTATTTCATTCTCTGCTAGCCTTTGCTGTATATGAATACATCTAACAAAATCTACCAGTGAAATCTATGCCGCAAATATGACTGGTTCTACCCATAGCTGATGAATGTTTTCTGGTTTTATTTCTCAAGGCAAATGTCCCCCGAGACACCATGTATTAAAGGCTATACAAATACACAGATGGATAGACAAAACGAGACACCGAGTGTGTGAGTGGTAAAGTCTGTGCAGAACTAGAAACAGAAATCCACCTGGGTCAGAGGTACGGGGTTAGTTTCTCTTGCTGAGTCTCAGGTTTCCCCTCAATGGGTCTTTAATGGTTCATCTAAGTTCAGGTGGAGGAGCATCGTTATTCTTGTTAACCAAACATGCCCAGGTACAGCTGCTGCTCTCTCCGATGGTAGCTACTGAGTTCCTCCTGTGTTAGCTGGAGGTACCGCCGGACACTGGCGTCTTAGAATAGGGCAAAGAAGGCAGTTAGAGATGGATCATAATTGCACCTTGGGGCAGGAGAGGATTGTTAGTATTCTTCCATTCCTTTAAATCTTTCTAAGATCTGAATGTATTACAACTATTCTAGGCAATAGGAAATGCCATTCATCAATACCACTTTGAATTAAAAAAAAAAATCTCTGTACAGCCCTGGGCTGACTGCTAATTTAATAATGAAAAGGAATTTGAAGAAGTTATTGTCACAGCAGAACCTCTAAAGATACTACATGTGGGTGGCAGTTAATCCATGTACTTGAAGATAGGAAATGTGAATGAATGGCTCATATTTTGTCTTTATTAATTCAGAGTGGCTTTTCCCTTCATTTGAAGAGATTTTGCTACATTGTTATACATTTGGGGAACCTCTACTTTTAGCATCTAGTATCTGCTCTAAGCCAGGATGCAAAATGAGACAATTTTAAGTACTGAACCATCAACAAAGGAATGAGTCTATCATCTGCTTTGCAATATCCTTTTTAACTTAGAAACAGAGTACCAAGTCTCAAATTCTCTCTCAGTAGGCCTGCCCTTTTTCTAGGTCATACCTGGGGTTAGCTGAGCTAAAGGATAGAATGATAGTTAAAGCAAAGGCCAGACCCCAGCTGGAGAGCTGGCAGAAATGAGGATTCTAAACGTTATTCATTGGAATCCAGATTCTAATTCAGTCACAGTCTAGGAAGTGAAACTGGAAAAAACAATGCTTTAAAAATCTTTTACTGGGGTGAAGAGGGGTGGTTATATATATATATATGCCCGTTTAAGCACAAATATTTTTGGAGAATATACAATATTGCTTTCCTGTGGGGGCAAGAATCCAACAGTATTGGAAGGTCTATTCATCATACATGTTCTTATACTTTTTGAATTTTGAACCATATGAATGTATTTCAACTAAAAAATTCAATAAAGTGAAAAAGTAAAATAAAATAAAACCTGCTTCCACAGATACCATCTCAGCAGGACAATTTTATTTGTCCTTTCCATTTCAATACCCTTCTCTCTTACCTTTTGGCTGCCTATGGACAGCAGCCAGGAGGTAGTGCCGGGCCTGGTCATAGTCCTGCAGATGGAAAAAGGCCACTCCAGCCCTATACAAGGCCTTGGCATTATCAGGCTGTCGTTCCAGGACTTTCTGACTGTACTCTTTCACTCGTTCGTAGTTGACTGGCTCCATCTGAAGGAGACAGGCTAATGGGGGCAAATGAAAAGAAGAGAGGAGGGGGAGGGTCTTATTACACTAAGCCTCACTAGCTGATTCAAGGCAGTACCAGACAAGATGGTTATCAACAACAGTCACTCACCCAACAAACACAATTTGGCATCTACCAGTACCATTCTTCTAGGCAGTGAGGATCTGCAGTGAATAAAAGCTTTACAGACCTTACAACCTATTTCACTATCTACTGTATTCTTACTATGCACTTAGTGTTGGGTTAGGTCCAGATAGAGTACAAGTAAAAAATACTTACATTTGTTTAAAATTCTTCATTATTGTGTCTTTTCTACCCAAGGCTCTCTATCTTGAATATCCCATTTTGACATTCTTGTACTGCAGCTTTGTAAATAACAGTTGACATTGTGTGAGGAAACAGTTGTGCCATGTGCTTGATAAACATCTTGTTCCATCTTCTTACCCACCCTCTGAAATCAGTGTTCCTACTCCATTTCACAGATGAAGAAATCAAGGCTGAGAGAGGTAAACTTGTTTACTCAAAGTAAACTTGTCCAAGATCCCACAGCATCTAGGTAGAATGAGTAACAAATCTGAACCAAGAGTAGTGACTCTATAGCATCTTACCATGCTGATGGACTGTAACTGTAATGGGGTGTGAAGGGGGACTTGATAATAGGGGTGAATGTAGTAACCACAATGTTGCTCATGTGAAACCTTCAAAAGATTGTATATCAATGATACCTTAATAATAAAAAAAAGAAATCTGAACCAAGGACTCTCTAATTCCAAAATCACCATTGTTCTCAATGATGATATTTACTTCACTATTCCCTTGGATTACTTAATGGGACTTCAAAGTACAAATCTGTTTAGGAGGCAATGTTTACCTTTCTATAATTAAGAAGGGAAATGTGTTCCCTATTTCATAACTGTGGGAATTAAACACAGTATGATTGAATCACGGTGCTAAGAAGGAATGAGAATCAGAGCTGAGGAAGACTTTAAAGATACTGGGTGTCCAACTGTATTCCTTCTACAACATTCCCCCCAATTGGGTCAGAGGGTTTCTACTTTGATATTTCCCCGGTGTTTAACTAATCCATCATTGTACCTTCATTCAATCAGCTGACAACTAGTTATGGAGTACTGACCACGTACTGGGCAGAATTAAGAGCAGGGGATAAGAGGAACAAGACAGACATCTTGATGAGTAAATAGAGTATGCATCCTAGTTCCCAAGCAGGAGGAATACACAGCAAACATGAATTTTTAAAGTGCTTTGAGGCAAGCAGAATGGTGCCGGGACAGAGAATGAATGATGCCAGGGTGACACGTGAATACAGAAGGCCTCACAGTAACTCACAATCACAATATAAGTTGATCACGGGGATTGTTGAACCACTATGATGTACATTTGAAATCAACAAAAGATTGTATATTAATGACAATAAAAAATAAAAATAGGATTTCTGGGAAGATGGTAGTGTGAGCAGGGCGGCAGAAATCTCCTCCCAAAACCATACATATTTATGACAATACAACAAATACAACTATTCCTAAAAGAGAGACCAGAAGATACAGTACAACAGCCAGGCTAGAGCTGCACCTGCGGGGACTCAGCGCCTCACGAAGTGGGTAGGATACAGGGCCGCGACCCGGCGGGACCCGAGCGCTCCCCCACCCTAGTGCACTGGCGGGAGGAAAGGATTCGGAGTGGGAATGGAGTGGAGGCACGGGCCTGCCAAATAACCAGCCCTGGTGATCTGCACCGGGTGCGCTGACACACATCACACGGTGTATCAGAGATTGGAGAGACAGAGGGGCAGGATCTGAGACGGACGGCGCAGCCGGGTCCTCTCAGCAGGCTCCCCAGGACAAAAGAAAACCGCGCGCTTTTCTGAAAGTCTTAAACAGACAAGGGCCCAACAGCGGAACAAAATCGGCGCAGCGCACTCAGCTGAGCAGGCTGGGAGTCCTGGTGAATTTTGGACCCCTTGGCCGGCGGCCAGGCAAAGGAGCCGCGCCAAGGCTTCCCATAGAGATCAGCAGCCTCCCATTCGTTTCCCTCCCTCCCAAGCCAGGGCCACAAAGGGTCTGGGGGAACGGAACAGTGGAGTAGCAGCGCCACCTACAGCATCCTCAAAGAATCTACTCCCAGCAGGCATGTTTTTTTTCTTTTTAAACGTCTTAAAGAGCCCAGCTGACACACGTAGCGCCTACCAGCGACCACTTCTATCGCCATGAAAAGACAGAGGAATATGGTACAAACAAAGCTTAGCCAGGCAACCCCAGAGAGGGAGCCTGATGGGATGGACATGCACAATCTTCCTGAAAAAGAATTCAGAATAAAAGTCATAACCATACTGATGGATCTACAGAGAAATATGCAAGAGCTAAGGGAGGAAGTGAGGGAAGTGAGGAAAGACAATGCAGAAATGAGACAAGCGATCAACGGGCTTAGCAGCAGACTGGACGAGATGCAAGAGACTGTTAAAGGAATAAAAATCAGAGAACAGGAGTACAGAGCAGCTGAGGCAGAGAGAGATAAAAGGATCTCTAGGAATGAAAGAATATCAAGAGAACTGTGTGACCAATCCAGACGGAATAATATTCGCATTATATGAGTACCAGAAAAAGAAGAGAGAGAAGAAGGGATAGGAAGTGTCTTTGAAGAAATAATTGCTGAAAACTTCCACAAGCTGGGGAAGGAAATAGTCTCTCAGACCACAGAAGCCCACAGATCTCCCAACACAAGGGAGCCAAGGAAGACAACACCAAGACACGTAATAATTAAGATGGCAAAGATCAAAGATAAGGACAGAGTATTAAAGGCAGCTAGAGAGAGAATAAAGATCACCTGCAAAGGAAAACCCATCAGACTATCATCAGACTTCTCAACAGAAACCTTACAGGCCAGAAGAGAATAGCATGACATATTTAACGTAATGAAACAGAAGGGCCTGAACCAAGAATATTGTATCCAGCACGATTATCATTTAAATTTGAAGGAGGGATTAAACAATTCCCAGACAAGTGAAAGCTGAGGGAATTTGCCTCCCATAAACCACCTCTACAGGATATCTTAAAGGGACTGCTCTAGATGGAAGCACTTTTAAGGCTAAAAAGATGTCACCAGACAAAATAAAATCATAGTAAAGAAAGCAGACCATCCAAATACTAACTAAAGGCAAAGAATAAAACACCTAGTATATAAAGAATGGAGAAGGAAGAATAAGAAGGGAGAGAAATAATCATCAGACTGTGTTTACAATAACTTAGACTGTTAGATAGTAGGGAAGCTACCCTTGAACCTTTGGTAGCCACGAATCTACAGCCAGCAATGGCAATAAGTACATATCTATCAACAATCACACTAAATGTAAATGGACTGAATGCACCAATCAAAAGACACAGAGTAACAGAATGGATAAAAAAGCAAGACCCATCTATATGCTGCCTACAAGAAACTCACCTCAAATCCAAAGATATACACAGACTAAAAGTGAAGGGATGGAAAAAGATATTTCATGCAAACAACAAAGAGAAAAAAAGCAGGTGTTGCAGTACTTGTATCAGACAAAATAGACTTCAAAACAAAGAAAGTAGCAAGAGATAAAGAAGGACATTACATAATGATAAAGGGGTCAGTCCAACAAGAGGATATTACCATTTTAAATATATATGCACCCAACACAGGAGCGCCGACATATGTGAAACAAATACTAACAGAATTAAAGGAGGAAATAGAAAGCAATGCATTCATTTTAGGAGACTTCAACACACCACTCACTCCAAAGGACAGATCAACCAGACAAAAAATACGTAAAGACACAGAGGCACTGAACACACACCAGAACAGATGGAGCTAACAGACATCTACAGAACTCTACACCCAAAAGCAACAGGATACACATTCTTCTCAAGTGTACATGGAACATTTTCCAGAATAGACCACATACTAGGCCACAAAAAGAACCTCAGTAAATTCAAAAATATTGAAATTCTACCAACCAACTTCTCAGATCACAAAGGTATAAAACTAGAAATAAATTTTAGAAAGAAATCAAAAAGGCCCACAAATACATAGAGACTTAACAACATGCTCCTAAATAATCAATGGGTCAACAACCAAATGAAAACAGAGATCAAAGAATATATGGAGACTAATGACAACAACCACACAAAGCCACAACTTCTGTGGGACGCAGCAAAGGCAGTTCTAAGAGGAAAGTATATTGCAATCCAGGCCTATTTAAAGAAGGAAGAACATTCCCAAATGAATAGTCTAAAGACACAATTACTGAAATTGGAAAAAAAGAAGAACAAATGAGGCCCAAAGTCACCAGAAGGAGGGACATAATAAAGATTAGAGAAGAAATAAATAAAATTGAGAAGAATAAAACAATAGAAAAAAATCAATGAAACCAAGAGCTGGTTCTTTGAAAAAATAAACAAAATAGATAAACCCCTAGCCAGACTCATTAAGAGAAAAAGAGAATCTACACACATAAACAGAATCAGAAATGAGAAAGGAAAAATCACGATAGACCCCAAAGAAATACAAAGAATTATAAGAGAATACTATGAGAATCTATATGCTAACAAGCTGGAAAACGTAGAAGAAATGGACAACTTCTTAGAAAAATACAACCTTCCAAGACTGACCAAGCAAGAAACAGAAAAACTAAACAGACCAATCACCAACAACGAAATTGAATCGGTAATCAAAAAAGCACCCAAGAACAAAACCCCGGGGCCAGATGGATTCACTTCTAAATTCTACCAGACATACAGAGAAGACATAATACCAATTCTCCTTAAAGTTTTCCAAAAAATAGAAGAGGAGGGAATACTTCCAAACTCATTCTATGAAGCCAGCATCACTCTAATACCAAAACCAGACAAAGACCTCACCAAAAAAGAAAATTACAGACCAATATTCCCGATGAATGTAGATGCAAAAATACTCAACAAAATATTAGCAAACCAAATTCAAAAATACATCAAGAGGATCATACACCATGACCAAGCGGGATTCATCTCATGGATGCAAGGATGGTACAACATTTGAAAATCCATCAACATCATCCACCACATCAACAAAAAGAAGAACAAAAACCACATGATCATCTCCATAGATGCTGAAAAAGCATTTGACAAAATTCAGCACCCATTTATGATAAAAACTCTCAACAAAATGGGTATAGAGGGCAAGTACCTCAACATCATAAAGGCCATATATGACAAACCCACAGCTAACATCATACTTAACAGCGAGAAGCTGAAAGCTTTTCATCTAAGATCGGGAACAAGACAGGGATGCCCACTCTCCCCAGTGTTATTCAGCATAGTACTGGAGGTCCTAGCCACGGCAATCAGACAAAACAGACATACAAGGCAACCAGATTGGTAAAGAAGTCAAACTGTCACTATTTGCAGATGACATGATATTGTACATAAAAAACCCTAAAGACTCCACTCCAAAACTATTAGAATATCTGAATTCAGAAAAGTGGCAGGAGACAAAATTAACACACAGAAATCTGTTGCTTTCCTATACACTAATGATGAACTAAGAGAAAGAGAAATCAGGAAAACAATTCCATTCACAATTGCATCAAAAAGAATAAAATACCTAGGAATAAACCTAACGAAGGAAGTGAAAGACCTGTACTCTGAAAACTACAAGACACTCCTAAGAGAAATTAAAGAGGACACTAACAAACGGAAATTCATCCTATGCTCTTGGCTAGGAAGAATAAGTATCGTCAAAAAGCGATCTACAGATTCAACGCAATCCCTATCAAAATACCAACAGCTTTCTTCAATGAAGTGGAACAAACAGTTCTAAAATTCATATGGAACCACAAAAGACCCCGAATAGCCAAAGCAATCCTGAGAAGGAGGAATAAAACAGGGAATTACGCTCCCTGACTTCAAGCTCTACTACAAAGCCACAGTAATCAAGACAATTTGGTATTGGCACAAAAACAGACCCACAGACCAGTGGAACAGAATAGAAAATCCAAATATTAATCCAAACATATACAATCAATTAATATAGGATAAAGGAGTCTTGGATATACAATGGGGAGATGACAGCCTCTTCAGCAGCTGGTGTTGGCCTAACTGGACAGCTACATGTAAGAGAATGAAACTGGACTACTGTCTAACCCCATACACAAAAGTAAACTCAAAATGGATCAAAGACCTGAATGTAAGTCATTAAACCATAAAACTCTTAGAAAAAAACATAGGCAAAAATCTCTTATACATAAACATGAGCAACTTCTTCATGAACATATCTCCCCGGGCAAGGGAAACAAAAGCAAAAATGAACAAGTGGGACTATATCAAGCTGAAAAGCTTCTGTACAGCAAAGGACACCATCAGTAGAACAAAAAGACATCCTACAGTATGGGAGAATATATTTATAAATGACGTATCCAATAAGGGGTTGACATCTAAAATATATAAAGAACTCACGCACCTCAACAAACAAAAAGCAAATAAGCCAATTAAGAAATAGGCAGAGGACATGAATAGACACTTCTCCAAAGAAGAAATTCAGATGGCCAACAGGCACATGAAAAGATGCTCCACATCGCTAATCATCAGAGAAATGCAAATTAAAACCACAATGAGATATCACCTCACACCAGTGAGGATGGCCAACATCCAAAACACAAACAACAACAAATGTTGGCGAGGATGTGGAGAAAAGGGAACCCTCCTACACTGCTGGTGGGAATGCAAATTAGTTCAACCATTGTGGAAAGCAGTATGGAGGTTCCTCAAAAAACTCAAAATAGAAATACCATTTGACCCAGGAATTCCACTCCTAGGAATTTACCCTAAGAATGAAGCAGCCCAGTTTCAAAAAGACAGATGCAGCCCTATGTTTACTGCAGCACTATTTACAATAGCTAAGAAATGGAAGCAACCTAAGTGTCCATCAGTAGATGAGTGGATAAAGAAGAGGTGGTACATATACACAATGGAGTATTATTCAGCCATAAGAAGAAAACAAATCCTACCACTTGCAACATGGATGGAGCTAGAGGGTATTATGTTCAGTGAAATAAGCCAAGCGTAAAAAGACAAGTATCAAATGATTTCACTCATATGTGGAGCATAAGAGCAAAGAAAAAAACTGAAAGAAAAAAACAGCAGCGGACTCACAGAACCCAAGAGTGGACCAATAGTTACCAAAGGAAAGGGACTGGGGAGGATGGGTGGGAAGGGAGGGACAACGGCGGGAAAGGGGGCACTATAATTAGCAGATGTAATGTTGGGGGGCACGGGGAGGGCTGTACAACTCAGAGAAGACAAGTAGTGATTCTATAGCATCTCACTGTGCTGATGGACAGTGACTGTAATGGGGCTGGTGGGGGAGGACTTGATGAAGTGGATAGTTTAATAACCATAATATTGCACATGTAATTGTAGATTAATGATACCAAAATAAACTAAAAAAATAATAAAAATAAAAATAAACTAATCAAACCTTTAGATCTTAACAGTAAATATGGGGGATAAAGGAACATGCTACATGTCACCACGCGAAAGCAAACAGCTAAACGACGAATGTGAGACATTCCTCAGGACAAACGACCTATCTTTTCCTTAATGGCATCATATAATAGGCAAAGGGGAACTGTCATTGACCTAAGAAATGAACAACCAAAATGTTTTGAATGGATCTTTGGATTCTGAAGAAACAGCTGTAAAAAAGACAATTTAGAGTCAGTGGGGGATTTGAATCTAGACTAGGTATTTTTTGAAACTAAGTAATTATCGTTGATTTTGTTGGAAATGATTGTGGGCATATAAAAGTCAATTAGATGTGCATAACAAAATATTTATGTCTGAAGTGATATGAGTCTGGGATTTGCTTTAAAACTGTTCTGGAAAAAATTTTTGTATCAAATTGTAATTGTAGAAGATGAGCATGGTATCTAAGTGTTCTTTTCACTATTTTCTCTCCTGTTGTATATGTCCGAAATTTTCCACAGTAGACAGTAACCCCAAAATAAAGATGTTGAAAGAAAGTGTGTCCAGGAGCAGGGCACACAATAGGTATTCAATTAAAAAAAAATACAGAAGGCCTCTTTAGAAAGTGATTTTTGAGCCAAAATCTGAATGACAAGAGTCAGTCAAGGGATGGGGTATTGTAGCCTGAGAGCAGAGATCCTACAAGCTGGAAGGTGGAAATACACTTTGCCAATTCAGTGTATGGAGGTGCCAGATCACATCAGGTCCTGCAGGTAAGGGTCACAGTTTGGATTTTTTTCCCAAAGTGTAATGAGATGCCATTGGAGGATTTTAGGGAGCGACAAGATCTGATTTCCTTTATTTGTAAAACAGAGATGATCCTAACTACCTCGCAGACTTTTTGTGATAATATTTTAAATAAACTGCCCAACATATTATAGGCACTCAATAAGTGAAAACTGTTAATTCAGTGAATCTTTGGCGAGCATCCATTAAGCACCCCCAAGGAGAGGCTCTACAGATGGCTAAGCCATTGTCTCTGCCTTGAAGTCCACCTGGAGAGTCAAGATATTTATAAGTATCCAGCTCTAAAACATCTCACTTCCTTGATTTCTGGTCAATTCCCTAAAACATATTCTATTCTCTAATACTGGGCAGTATTCTGCAATAAGAACTTAAGCTCTGGAGTTAACATTGTGCAAGTTTAATTTTAGCTCCACCACTTACTGGTTGTTTGACTGTTTCCTTATATCTACCTCAAAGGACTATTGTGACACTTAAATTAGACCCTTTGTGTAAAGGGCTTAAACAGTGTCTGTCCATGGTATTTCATAGACATCACCTCAATGAACCCTCCCTGACCACTCTCTAAACGTGTACACTGCCATGCCTGTGGCACTCACATTTTCGGCTTTATTCTCTTCCATAGTACTCATCACCTAATATATTATATATGTTACTTTTTTTGTTAATTGTCCATCTCCCTTACATGAACATATGGCCCATGAAAGTCAAGATCTTTATGTTTTATTATATGCTGTATCCTCAGACCTCAAATAATTTCAAATTGAACGAACTGAAACATTAGCTACTTAATTAGTATTATTACTTGCATTTAAGAGTTGCACTGGACACTGTAAAAAAGCTAGATTTTCACCAAATCATAGCTGACGAGTATTGTGGTAAAAAGAAAGAAAATTTTAAACATCCATTAAAAAGTACAAATTCTGACTTGAAATTTTTTAAAGGCCCAAAGAATATTCTATGTAATGCAGAAACAGTGTAATATTTTTATCAATGCTTATTCTTTTTAAGCCATCAGCCTGATTGAAAAAAATTACCAAATCACCCACTACACAGAATGCTTAAAAAACCAAAATAAATAAATAAGTATAAAAACTAACCCTAATAATTTCTGTTGCCTCAACTGGGCCCATTAAAATGTTTTGATATAATTAGCTC